>VDFB02037864.1:18332-65912 GCA_007258455.2 Sequoia sempervirens | reverse complement strand
GAAAAATCAAATTGAACTTGCCAACTTCCCAACGTTTCAATGTCTAGTTCAGATGAGAATTTATAATAATGACATCAACAAAAGGATAAGATGATATCATCATGATATAGGAATAATGTCATCATAAATTGGGATGAATTCAAATGGGATGATATCATGATGATATTAGCAGGATGGGATTGTGTCAACAAAAGGACATGCTAACATCAACAAGGTGTAGTTAATGGGAAAATGCAACTAGATTAAATTTGTAGGGAAAACCAACTAAACGAGTCAAGAATGTGACCTTTAAAATTTTTAGTTCAAATGGCTAAGGAAACTTAAGATAAGGGTTGATGATGGAATGATGATTTCAACATGATGTTATGTACCTGTACAACATGTAGAATCTTCAAAGTGAACTTAAATTATGTTCAAATGCTAAGGATCAAGTTCATATACTAGGCTTTGAACCATTGTAATAGTTTAAAATGGATTTCATTAAAGGGAAGATGTAATAAAATCTAAATAAAATAGGGGTATATGCAAGATCATGATGGGCCAAAAAGTGGCAATATGATGGGTATGTGTAGGGTATGTGGCTGACGACTTTTTTTATACCCAAAATTGATGAAACGAAAAAAGTTTTTAAAGGAGATTATTAGCTTTCCACCAATATAAATTATGATTTACTTTGAATTTAATAAATAATTATTATCCATTTTCTTATTTGAATTATGACTAAAGTCCTGATTGATAGGTTGATTGAAAAACATCTATAACTTTCAAACAGTATCACATTTTTTGAATCTGAAACATGTGTCACATTCTATGCTTTGCATACTATAGGATTTTTTTTTTTAAATAATCATGAAGTTTTGACCAAGTTAAGGTAGTCAGACATCACGAGTTTTTATATTTTTTAAAAGTTGTAATAAAAATTTCATAATTAATTATTTCCTATGAAAAATTACAAAAATATGCATCACATTGAGACATGATTCCTCTACTTATATCTAGAATCTTATAAAAAATATTATCATTTTATTGTGGTTAGGGTGGTCAAACAGACACCTACTTCTTATTTTTTCCCTAAAATTTAAGTACTACTGCATTGAAATTTCAAATTTTCACCAAATAGATTTAAAAAAAAACCCTAGTAGTTTAGAAACTACATTCAATTCTACAAATTCTATTCTTACATATTTTTGAAATAATATAGATAACTTATTCAATTTTTTACATCAAGTTGCCTAACTCTGATTTTTCTAAATTTTCCGCCACTTAAGGGCCTGTTTTTTCCATGATGATCCTGCACATATCCATGGACAAGTCACTTTTGGATTGGGAAGTTTATATGGAAGCTAAATTCCTATTAAGACCTTTTGTGGAAAAGGTCAAGTGAATCAGATATACAAAGAAGGAAGTGAACTAGTCAAGGTAAGGGGATACACATCAGGTTGAAATAAGCTTCAATTTTTTAAAATATTTAATTTTAACATAAATTATGGGGTGTAGGGAAATTCAAGTGAATTGGTTCTCAAAATTTTAAAGTTGCAAATCAAATGACAATTTTTTTTTTGCAAAGGCCTTTATATAGGAGTTTCTAATTGAAACTAACTTGTGGGAAAATATTATTGAACCAAACCTTTTCCTTTTTCCTGGTGCAATTTAGACCCAATATTGTGATTCTACAAAATGACTTAATATTGTAGAAATATCGAAGGGAACTAGACATGTAGGAAAATACATCTACATTGGACCTAATTACTTTCAAGAGGGGAAGTTCACTTGGATGTTGAGATCCCATAAGAAAGACATATAATTATTTCTTAATTTTTCTCCTTTCACAAGGATTTAAAACTAATCAAGACCTTGCGGGGAAATATAAGGTAACCAAACCTAGTCAAGTTGGACATGCAAAACCCACAAACAAAAATATGAAATTATTTTGATAATTTTTTTGAATATTTCCTAACCTTGTTGAGTAGGAATTCAACATGGAGACCCAAATTAGAATATTTCTCAAATCATTTATCAACAATGGGTAGGATAGGGATAATTATAGATTTTTAGAGCATAACACAAAATTTGAGACACATAGAAATGGGGTGTCAAATTTTTCTTTGTTTATCTCTTCATATGGGACATAAGATATTTGTGGTGGCTCATATAACCATCCTTGAAAATTAAAATAACCATTGAGGTATAAATTGAATGAACTTAAGAGGTTACAAAGGGATTATAAGAATCTCATTTAATAATATTTAATAAATTTTAAAGGGTTATCGTTGATGTCTAGGAATTATAGATTCTACTCCATAATCATGTTTTGAGTTATAATTTTATCATTCTTAGTCATTATGATCACTACATTCAAGTGGGAGGATTATTTTTTATTGATTCTCTTAGTGGATCTCATATTGGGAGAAATCAAGTATATAAATTGATTCATAGTAGAATATTTACTATATTTCTCTACAAAATCAACCTTCTTTATGAATTAATCACTTGTCTTGATGTTTCTTTAATTTGACATACCACTTTTACTATTTTCTTATCTGATTCGTATGCTTAAATATTATATATTAAAAAATAATTATCAAATTTTAAATAACGATGAATGGTTTTTTGAGTAAATCACTAGGGTCAGTGCAAGATCATGGGGTCCAAACTAGGCCCCTAAGTGGCAATGAAAATTCAAAAAAAAAGGTTAGGCAACTTGACATAAAAATTTGAATAGGTTATTAACATAATTTTAAAAATATGTAAGAACATAATTTGTAGAAAATTGAATGTAGTTTCTAAGCTACTAGTCCTTTTGTGGAGAAAAGTAAATCTATTTTGTAAAAAATTAAAATTTCAATGCAATAGTACTAAATTTTCAAGAAAAAATAAAATGCAAGTGTATGTTTGACCAACCTATGTACAAGAAAAAACTAATATTTTTTTCTAAAACTTTTAATATAAGTAGAGGACACATACCCGAACGTGCCAAAAAAAAATTGTAATATTTTTGCATTTAAATAATTAGTTATGATTTTTATTAGAATATTTCAAAATTATTAAAACATGTTTGTCAAACAAACATAACTTGGTCAGAAAAAAATGAAATTTTATTCTTTTAATCCTATAGTATGAGAAGCATAGAATGTGACACATCTTTTGGATTCAAAAAATATGATCAATAGTTTGAAAACAATAGAAGTTTTTCAATCAGCCTTAGAGCTAGCTAGTGAACTAGACCTTGAGTAAGTTGGAATTCTTCTTCTTTCTTTGTCATTTCACCATTAGAGTAGATTTTATGGTATTCTTCTTGTTGTACTTCACATTTCCTTTACTTTTCTATCAAATTATAAAATTATAACACTTAGGTTGTCAATAGACTGTGTGAGTTTTTGGTTGTTGCTTGAACCTCTATCCATACAAGACACCAACTTGTATCTGAGACTCTAGTACGGAACATTGAAGTCTGACTCCCACACTGTCATCCTATGATAGAGAGATATCTGGTTCATAGTTTGAGACCTATGCAGTCTGTTGACCCATTTCCTAAAAACACCTACCATAATATGAAGGGAAACAAAGTCCTATTTTCCCTTCCTTTTTAGCATGTCCTTTCTTCTTTAACTTGTTAGGTATTTTGAGGTAGTTTAGGGAAGTTCATTTCCATAGGCTCTTTCATGAATTGAGAGCCTTGGGGGTGATGAATCCCCCTTCTCTACATTTTTGGTGAACCCAAGGTGAACATCCTTACTTTTGTTTCTTTGTGTCAGGAATCTTTATCTTGTGTCTTAGGTCTGTCGTAGATTCATGTATCATAAGTAATCTAGCTTTGCAACTAAATAAAACAAGGTGGTGATGACTCAAACTAACACAAAATGATCAAGTTCACTCAAGAAACTAGTCCCTTCAATACTATCCACATAACTTATTTCAAACCCTTACCTAGAGGCTTGTATCCCTCTAACTCTTCCTTTTCACAAAATCTATTAGATAATGTCATTCAAGGCCAACTAAACACCAACTAAGACTCCTCTCAAGGCCTATCACAACATACCTAAAGATTAAAAGAGGTTTCCTTGAGAAAATGTTGTGAACCAATAGACTGCCCTATTTTCTAGACACCCAAATAGCCCTCTTTTGCAAAGAAGGTGCCTCCAAAACAACAATTTATCACCAAAACTCAATGGAAAGTATTTAATTGTGTTAAAAAATATCAAATTCCCTCAACATTTCTCAATGCCATGACCTCTAAGATGTTCTTTGAAACCCTCAGTTTGCATTCAATTTCCAAGGGTTTATTGAAACTTCACTCACCCCGCCTTATCTAACCCAATCAATGCTTCCAATAGATAAAATAAGGTTTTTACACACTCAATCAACCCTTACATAGATAGTTCATTAACAATTTTGACAAAACCCTGACTCAACACCTCATTTTCACTGGGAAAACAATGCATTTCTGCCCTAGGGCATTATCCCAAACTTGACAACTCACTTCCTCTACCCTCCAAACCATGGTAACATCTATCTTAACATGTATTAAGTCATTCTACCACGTTATAGGTTAGGACAATGGGTGGAATGACTTAAGATGACATTTAAACTCCTATCAAACCCTTAACTGGCTTTAAACAGACAATTTTAGTAAATCAATAAATTCTCCCATAGTTTTTAATGAAATCCTCTCAAAATTGCTTCAAAGGAAAGTTAAACCATGTTACTACAAGTTATAGTAAAATTCAAGGCACTTGTACAGAATGTATGGGCTCGTACAATCTCTGTAAAGTATAGAAAAATAGGGAAATTGTAGAGAGAAACGTAGTTCTTGACATTGAATCTTCAAAACAGTCTTTAACAACATTTGTTTGAGCCTTTTTGAGGCTTTATATACGCATTGCATTCAAATCCAACCAAAAAAATGACTATAATTACCCTTTAAACTACCATGACCCTTCACATTCTTAAAAAGTTGCATTTTGTGCAATTTTTGTTCATAACTTTTTGCCTAATTGCAACATTCACACTTTTTAACTCCCTCGGCACCTAGAACAATGGTAATAGTCTATTTAGACCTTATTCATGATAACAACATGACCTTATGTACAAGAAAATTAACATTTTACCTATCTTGACAACTTTTGTCATTCTTGACAACATTTTCAACATGATTTACAACTTTTGCAATATAGACCCCAAAGTTGCCAATTACATCAAAAATGGTCTCATAGACCTTATTGAGACTCAAGATACTCAACCAGCTTGACTCAATCACCTTGACTCATCTTTTCATGAGACACCTAGAGAAAAATCACTAAAAAGGACAGGTGCTCCTGCACCATTCACATTGCCTAAAAGGTTTCCATGCTTCTAGAAACTAATCTACAATTGATCCTCCTTTAAAAGTTTCATTTCCTTGACCTACAAAAGACATCTAAATTGGAAAATTCAGAAAATTTGATTTATGCTTACCATTCTTGTGCTCTTGACCAACATGGTAATGTTTTCCTTGACTTGTAACACATCCCCTGGCCTCTCTTCCATTTGTGACTGGTATGAAACCTACTCCAACTACCCTCTACCTTGACCAAGCAACATACCTTCCTTCATACATTTGTCCTTTCCTTTCCACTTGTCCAAATCCATTCTTATCTTTGAATGTCGACATCAAACCCACTGTCCTCAAAGCCTTTGCATTTTTAGTCCTAGGATCACTGTATTTTTAGTCTTTAAAGCCTTTTCTCTGCCTACACTTGATTGTCCTTCAACCTTAGCAACCACTATAGGACATACTACTGTCCTAACCAATATTTCCTCAACCTTGTTAGGCTCTTTATTTATCTTTTCAAGGGATTCACCCTTAGCCTTCTCTGCTTCAAACTCAAACATCCTTCTCTCACCTTCCTTACTGCCTTTAATAATTGTATTAGCCTTCAAGTTTTTTGTTTTCAGATCTCCATCCCTTGGAGGGACTGCAAACTATTTACTCCTATCTTCCCCCACCTTCACAAACTCCTTATTACCCATCATGATGACCTTTTTTTCCCTTGTCTGCTCCCTATATTCTTCTTGCAATGGTAACAAAGTGAATGAGTTCCCTTCATGCACAATCTAGTATGTATTAGTCCATCCATCATACACATCACGTTTATCAAATTGTCATGGACTTCCAAGCAACAAATGGAAACATTACATTGGTAAAACATCACAAAGTACTCTATCCTTGTATCCTCCAATTTGAAATTCAACTAAGACCTACTCATTGACTAGAAGTGACTAATCATCATTTATCCATGACACCTTATAGGGTGTTTGATGAGGGACTTTGACCAAACTCAACTTATCTACCATTTCCTTTGATACAATATTGTCAATGGAGCCTGAATCAATTACTAACTTGCATACTTTACCTTTGCTCTTGCAGGTGGTCTTGAAGAGACTTCTCCTTTGCAATGGTTCTTTCTCCTTGGAGGCCATCAAAATTTGTCTTTGCAGCATCAAAGCTTCTCCAACTTCAAGTGTAGCAACAAGTCTTGATGAATTGACACTTTCCTCTTCATCTTCTTGCACAATTTGAACTCTCTTTTCACCTTTTCTCTCACTTCCACTTGTGGCAACACCAAACTTGTCAAGACACTTGAAGAATGGATCACCAAACTCACCACACTCATAACATCTTCCTGCAAACACATTAGGATCTCTTCCTCTAAATTTTGTTCTTCCACCTCTCCATCCTCCTCTAGATTCATTCACTTGTTCTTTTCCTTTCCCAACATCTTCTCGATCTTCCTTGGACTGTTTTGGTGTAGAAAAGGTACCTCTTCCCTTAGAAGAACTGCCCCTTCCTCTTGTTACCTTCTCTTGTCTCCTCTTCACTTTCTCTTATGCTCTTATGGCCATTTGAAAACATTATTCTACAGTCTTAGGTGTCATCAAACTGATTTCATCTTATATGTTATACCTTAAACTAGTTATATATCTTGCCACTCTTTCTTCCTCATCTTTCTCGTGCTTTGTTCTTATACTTAACCTATAGAATTCTTTAGTGTATGCTTACACATGTAGATCCCTTTGCCTAAGATTTTGAATTATTTTAAGCAATTGAACATTATAGTCATTAGGAAGCAACTTACCTTTGCTTTTTTCCTTCATCCTCTCCCAAGAAGTGATCTTAGCCTTCCCCTTTTTCTGCCTTTCTTCTTACACAAAGTTCCACCATAGCAAAGCATGTCCTTTCTGTTGGCAACACAAGGGTAGACAACTGAAAGGAGGGGGGTGAATCAGTTGTCACATAAATTCAAAAATTATTCAAATTATTAACCTTATTTTCAGATCTAATTATTAACCATAAAAATATAAATCATCAACACATCATAAATGCACATAACACCAAGATTTTTTATGTGAAAACCTTGTTAGGGGAAAAACCACGATGGAGGTCAATCCACAAGATTATACCCTATTAAAAGTATAATGAAAATGAAATATGGGGAATGCACATGCATTCAAGAACACTGCCTAGAGCTCACTACTCAATTACAGACAAATACACACTGTCTTACAGAGAGATTTAGATTACAACCATCCATATTTTGAACTAAGAAAATAGCATCTGCTAAAGCCTGATTACAATTCTAGTTAAGCACATAAACAATTCTCCACTCTTCACACTTCTTCACACTCTGCTCTTCCTTTGAATGATATTCTCACATACACACATAGAAGCACACCTTGACATACACTCACACACTCTTGCACCCTCTTATGCACTTAAATTTGAATAAACAATCACTCTTATATATCCGCAACAAGAAATTTCATCCCTTCATGTCGGCCACAAAGAAATAATAAAATGAATATAACTATCGGCCCAAAACATTAAAGATTAACAATGTGAATCAACTAAGGTCAGCCATAGCTTAGTGAGGACCCAAATCAACATCTTCAACATGAAGAAACTTCAATTAATTACTCCTCGAAGATCCACAACACGCTTCAACACCTTGTTGACCAAGAACAAGAAAAACATGAACACACAAGAGAAAATTGCCAACCATGAGCACAACGATCAATGTGGACATGCAACAAAGATAGAGCATGATCTAGAAACATCCACAAAAAACATGAATCACAAGAGAAGCATCCACAACAACTGAACTAACTGAAATAGCATCATCTTCAATCAGGAACACCAATTGAAGCAACAGAAAAACTGTCAAAATGAAAGCCTTCATAACTCGATCAAATCTTCACACGAATCTCTGAAACTCGACTTGGATAAACTAAAAACACTCAGTAACAAACCCTTTAGTCCACAATCTCTTATCATCAACGTACAGAACTCGCCAACATACTTCACTTCACTTCACCACTAACAACCTGCAACTCATTCCTTTACAATTTTCTCAATATCCTCGACATATACAGGTTCAAATGAATTAATGTTAATAGTGTTGACATCAATGACAAGCACATATCAACAACACAACCACGACATCCAACAATCTCCCCCTTTGGCATCGATGACAACACATGATGTGAAAAACACCATCAACACAACTAACTCTTAATGCTTACTACGCCTTAGGATTTGACTCATTTTCTCCTCAACAATTTCACATGATCTTCTCCCCACAAGGCTCTTATCCCCAGATAATCACCAATTTTTCACATGACTCTTCTCCCCCTTTGACATCAATGACAAAGATCTCTAAGCTCTGAACCACATATCTAAATTTTTGAACCATATGACTACTCCTCCTGAGTAGCAGCTATTGGGATTGTCAAATTTTGCAAATTTGAAGTGCCCATTTCAAAATTGTCTCTGCACTCTCAGAAACACCCCTGAAAAATCTACCTAAATGGCCCACTTTGGAGGGTCATATTCCAGAGCCTATTGATTTTCATGAAAAACCCCTTTGTGGACCCATTCATGTGACATATGTGAGCAGGCATGTCAATTTTCAGCTTCCCATGATGAGTTTTGATAGGGTTTCGAAGAGTGAAGCTAGAGGATTTTTTCATTTTTTTGTTTGCAAATTATTTGTTTTGCAAAGTAACCTCCTATTCGAGCTTGCATTTTGCAACTAGATGATCGTCAAGTCAAAATGAATGTTGTTACGCATTATCCATGCATTCATGAACTCCCATGTTAGGTGTCAGAGCCTCATGATGTGATTTTCTATTATTACTAGGCCGAAACCAAGTACAATTTGTTCAGTTGTGCACCTACATTTTCTGAAACCCTTCACGGGGGTCAACTTTGACCCCTAATATCTCGTGAAGGATGATGATTGAAGGAAATCCATCTTGTGCACATACTCTAGGTACCTAAATGAGCTTATTTTTCCATTGGCAGCCCCCCAAAAGTTGATTTGGTATTTTTTCAAAGTGGACACTATGAGAGCCTTGATTGGTCCTAAACAAGCACAATTGCAAAAATGCCTGAGTAAACAACTTTGTTGATTAATATCTTTCACCTCAAGATATATTTTTTCAAACCATATTTCACACTCCATTCCTAGGAAAAAATTTTACATGCTTGCTCAGTTTCAGGCTCTCAGGATAAGTTTTGATGGGTTATTTAACTGCTTTCTGATCCCGACATGGCCAAAAATGGTGTTTTGAAAAGTGTCAAATTTTAAAATTCTAAGGACAACCCATTTCTTCTTTTGGTCTAAAACATCTACATCTCCATTTTCATCAAGATCGGAGGTCATTTGATACATTATTTTAATGTACTTTTGTCACGGCTAACACATCCTGGGGTTAGTTTACAAAGGAGGTACCTAAATTTTAAGAGCTAGAAAAAATATAAGGAAATGGGTTTTCTCTATATAATTTATTATGACTTCATACAAATTTTCATGGCTCCAGGTGCCCCAATTTGCTCACAGTGAAATTTCTCTATTTGGCTTGCAAGCAAAATTAAATTTTTGCCTAGTTCTAATGTTTTAAATGTTTATATTTAAAACATTTCAAAATGATTTTCGGGCATAAATATTTTCAACATTTGAATAGGAGGAAAAAATAATTTTTAATTCTTTCATCCCATTGGTTGGACGCTCTCAAAGCAAATTTTGAAAAGCTTCGAAGTTTTCATGGCATTGCTCATCGCGACTTCTCTATAAAAATGGAAATTCAAACCAGCAATGGTTTATTTTCTAGAGATGGACATTCAACAGAGAATGGAGGAGATAATAGCATTAAAAGGCATGGGAGTTGGTTTAAAATTTCCCATATGAACTTGGCAAAGGGGATGCCACTGTTGCAGCCAATAAATGGAATGGATTTGTTGAAAATGCCCCAAAAAATTTTAAGGAAATTCAATTGGCTTCTATGTTGCCATTCCTCATGCCCATGCCAAAGGAGGAAGAGGGTGAGCAAAAAAATGTGAGGTAGAAAGGGCACAGTATGCACTGGAAATAAAAATGTATGCAAAATTTGGAAGCAAAAGCAAGGCACACAGCCTGTGTATAGAGCCAATCTGTTGAAAAGTTTTAGAAACTCCAAAGAAAATGAGAGGAATTCAATGTAGGAAGGAGTTACACACTAGCTGAGGGAGGCAGCGTAGTGAAAATCCCGAATCATATTATGGAGTTCGATGGAGGGTGAGACCTCACAACTCAAAGAATGGGCACCCTATGCAACGAGATAATGGATTCACAAACAACTGCCATGACCAAGAATTGCATCTACAGAAATGGAGAGATTAGGGATTTTTCCTTGTCACCCATCGTGGGTATATCCTTCCATTCTCCTTGAGAACCAGTGATGAACAAGAGGTTAGCGATGGTGTTCATCACCCATCGCCAGTCTTCTCTTCAACTTCCAAACTCAGTCAATGATACATTGTAGGTGAGTGATGGTTGAAGGAGAAGTTTGGCGGGCCCAGAAAATTCTCCTAAAGGGAGAATATTAAATGTTTTTAATGTTTTAAATTTTGCTCGATAAAGCAAACAATGAGTATGTGGGCATGGGAAATTAAAAGGTATTCGCAAGGTGAATTTGTGATATTTTATTCAAAGGGAGAGTAAATGATTTTACTCATTTAGTGAAAATATATTCACTAAAGTATAGGGTAAAAATGCAAAATGAGATGAAAGAGTAAAATGCACGTGGTGAAATATTTTATTTGGCCCAACAAAGAGCAAAGCTAGATGTTGGAGATTAATATGTTAATGCAAGGTGAAAAGAAATTTGACAATATGAGGTGGTTTATAGAGTGAATTTATTATTCATTTTATGAATAATGTTTTATTTGGTTGGAGGTGAAATTTAACAGCAAAAACAAAGAAATCAATAGAGTTTTCACTGGAGGAGTAAAATGACTTTTCAGCTACAGGGGAGCTAGGTGAGATATTTTCACCGATAGGTGAATTTGATGTTGGAAGGGATAAATGGGAAAAATTGGAGGAAAAGTTTGTTACTAGAAGAGAGAAGAGAGAATATTTTCTATTTTCTCATTGTAGATTAACATAGATGAAGCTGCCAATTGTCCTTTACTAATTCACTTTAGGGCTGCTCTTGTTTCCTCTGTTTTTCTTTATCTTCTCAATTTTCTATCATTGTAGGGGTTCGATTTTGAAATATCTGGAGGTCTGAGTAGAAATTTACTCAAATTGGAAGCATATTGTAAATGATGTAAATGAATGGAAGAGTACATTGTCTTGGTTAGGAGTTAAGTGTGACAGTCTTAAATTAGTTTTATAAAGTTACTGATATTGAAGCAAAATTTTAGTTCTAGGACAATGCTCTCCTCTATATTCTCTTTTACAAATTATGAATGAAAATATCAAGGGTCTTTTCATTTATCTTCAATGGTTCAGTTGAATGTATGGCTCTATTTTGAATTTAACTCAAAGAGTTAATTAAATGCTTGAGGGGAGTCATAGATTTGTAAAGAGTTGCTTAGGATTTGATAAGAAGTTTTGTTGCAGGCATAGTGAGTTCTCATATTGCAAAGGTTTATGACAATAGTCAACACATTTATGAATTCAATATCTGATATATTACTGGGTGTTGCATACTTGACTCCATTTTCCCAATTGATGAAGAACTGGCCCATTTGTTGACAATAATGAAATAATTGAGTTCATCATACTTTAGATTTGGGATTCAAATGAGAATAAAATTATAAATCATTAAATCTCTCAATTATGATGTAGGTGTTGTAAAGAATCATTCATTTCCTAGAATTAGGTGGTTATTTGCTTGAAGGTCTACCAAGCCATTAGCAAATAATATATATTTTCATTGAGTAGGAATAAATCTGTGTTGAAGTGTTCTGGAGGAATGAAGATATCAAATGAACACAAGAAGGAATACCCTCCTTGGTCCCACAGAGCCTAAAGAGTAGGGGTACAAGCCTAAAAGTCTTTACCTAGTAGTTGGCCACCAGTCCTTGATGATTTTTGAACATAGAGGTTGGCATCCCCTTAGAAGATTCCAAGGTTAGCTAGAAAAAGAACCAACAATAGCCACCAAAACATCAATCTAAAACAAGATATGACTATGAAATGCATGGACTGATGCAAAGCAATGCATCCTTAGTTCTGATTAGGAAGTGTAATCACCCCTAACTTCCCTTTGAGATACTCAAAAGTATCCTTAGGCAATGGCTTGGTAAAGATGTCTACAATCTACTCCTTAGTAGGTACATACTCTAGTCTGACTTATTTTTCACTTACTTTCTCCCTCAAAAAGTGAAACTTGATAGATATATGTTTTGTTTTTGAATGCAGCACCGGATTCTTGGAAATGTTAATAGCACTTGAGTTTTCATAGAATATAGAAATAGGCTCATCATATACAACTATGATATCCTTTAGCATATGCTTCATCCATAATACTTGAGTACAATTATTAGCAGTAGCAATGTATTCAGCCTCTGTAGTAGACAAGGAGATGGCATTCTGCTTCTTGCTTAACCATGAAATCAGCTTCTTACCCAAGAAAAATGCTCCACCACTAGTACTTTTTATGTCATTCACATCCCCTACCCAATTAGCATCAATAAGGAACTCAAGGTAAGATCATCATCTTTAGAATACCATATGGCAAGATCAACAATTCCCTTCAAGTATCTAAAAATTCTCTTCACAACAGTCACATGATATTCCTTTGAATCAGCTTGAAATCTTAAAACAATACATATAGCATTCATGATATAGGCCTAGTTTGAGTTAAGTACAACAATCCACCAATCATTGATCTATATCTTGTCTAATTTTCTTTCAGAGAATCATCTTTCTTTGTTGTCAACTTGCATCCAGTCACCATGAGTGTACCAACTGGCTTTGAATCTTCCATACCAAACTTCTTCAACAATTCCTTCACATACTTGGACGGAGCAATTTGTAATCCAAAAAAGAATTTCATCTCACCAATCATAGACATCTCAAATTCATTTTGCATATCATTAGCAAAATTCATGCACAAACCATCATCTCCTCCAAAAATGATATCATCAACAAATACTTCAACAATAAAATCCTTTTTATGATCAATCTTGAAATATAGATTACTATTAGTAGTACCTTTGTTAAATCCAAGCTTCAGCAAATACTTGTCCAATCTAGCATACCATTCTCTAGGGGCTTGCTTGAGTCCATACAGTGCTTTCTTCAATTGACACACCATATCTTCCTTATCAGTCAACTAGAATCCATCAGGTTGCTCAACATACACTTCTTCCAATTCTCCATTTAGAAAAGTTGATTTGACATCCATCTAATAAACTTTGTAGTTCTTGTGAGTAGCATAGGAAAGAAATAATCTTACAACTTCAATTCTAGCAATAGGGGAAAAAGTCTCTTCAAAATCAATTCCTTCCATCTATGAATATCCTTTACATACCAGTCTTGCTTTGTTTCTAACCACCTCACCTTGTTCATTCAGTTTGTTTCTAAAGACCCATTTAGTTCTAATTACATTCTTATCCTTAGGTATAGGAACAAGAATCCATGTATCATTATTTTCAATCTATTTTAAGTCATCTTTAATTTCTTCAACCCAATGCTCATCTTTACATGCTTCATTCACACTAGTAGGATCAGTCGTTGAAATCAAGCAATACTCTTATGCAATCTTTCTCCTAGTTTGGACACCTTTGTTCTTATCACCTATAATTTGTTCTTCTGAATGATTCAGTCTTACATACCTCATATTCTTCTTAGGATGTTCTTCAACTTCAGGTTCTTCTAATCTCTCTTATGCTCTTTCACCAGTTTCTCCTTCTTCTTCACTTTCTTGATTTATTGGATTGATTTGCACTTGATTTGTAGTTTGAATTTTCTTTCCTTTGTTTGTACTATCATCCTGGTCATTAGAGTCATATCCATAGGTTTTGGATGGTGTACCTAAGTCTTCATCAACCTTGACATTTTCACTTTCAACCATTTTCTTCAATCTTTTATTGTAACACGGGTAGGCCTTGCTTTTAGTAGAATAACCTAGAAAGATACCTTCATCACTCCTAGCATCAAATTTTCCTATGTCTTCATCTCTCTTAAAATAAAATTTTCTTCCAAATATCTTGAAGTATTTAATAGTATGCTTTTGATTAGTCCATAGCTCATAAGGGGTTTTACTAGTATCACCTTTGATTTGTACCTGGTTGAGTGTGTACACAACAATACTCACAGCTTCTATTAGCATCTTCAATTGTTCTAGTAGCATCTTCAATTGTTCTGTTCTTTCTTTCCACAACTCCATTTTGTTGAGGGGTTCACGTTGCAGATAATTGTCTCTTTATTCCATGTTCTTAACAAAAAGAATTAAATTCACTAGAAGTGAATTTACCACCTCTATATGATCTCAGACATTTAATCTTTAAACTTGTATTTGTCTCAACCATAGCTTTAAATATCTTGAACTTTTCCAGTGCTTCAAATTTCTCCCTTAATAAAGTAACCCATACCATTCTAGAATAATCATCAATGAGTAACATGAAATACCTGTAACCTTGTAAACTTTTGACCTTAGAGGGACCACACAGATCAGTATGCACAAGCTCTAACAATTCATTTGAACAATGCTTTTTACTCTGAAATGAAATCCTAGTTTGCTTTCCCAACTAACATTCCTTGCATATTGCATTAGTAGGTTTCACTAGCTTAGGTAGATCTCTCACAACCTTATTGGAACTTATCTTGACAATATTATCAAAGTTAACATGAAAAAATCTCCTATTCCACAACCATATTTCATCAACTTGAGCAATCAAACAACTTTTACTAACAACACTTAAGTGAAAGATATTACCTTTTTTTTTTGTACCTGATGCAATTTCATTTCCGAAACTCAATATTCTACACTTTCTATCCTTTAACTAAAGATTGTAACCCTTATCAACCATCTAACCCACACTCAAAATATTATGCTTCAAGCCTTCCACATAGAGAACATCATCAGTATTACGCTTACCATCAAGAGAAATGCATCCTCTTCCATGGATCACACCAACTGTATTATCACCAAATCTCACAACACCACCATCATACTTTTCCAAGCTTACAAACTTACTTTTGTCTCCTATCATATGATGTGAACATCCTCTATTAATCACCCATTTATCTTTCTCTTCAACTCAAGCAGCTAGGGCTTTCTCCACATTTGTACAACTAGCAGATTCAATAGATATAGGATATTTTTTCTTGATAGCAATAAATACCCATTCATCATCACTTCTATTTCCTTTATTAGATTCATCATCTGTCACACCTTCATCAGCAACATAGTAACACTTCTTCTGAAATCTATGATTATTATGTTTTGGTTTAGGAGCTCTTTTCGGACACCTTGATGCAAAATGACCTATCTTATTGCAAGAAAAACCTTTAAGAGGAAATTTTCCTTCATACTTACCTTTACCTCTCGGTACTCTTTTGACAATAAGTGCTTCCAGCTCTTCCATCTCTCTTTCTTCTTCAATCTGTCTAATTTCATCCTCATACTTGAATGTTTTTATAGATGAACTCACTCGGATCAGATATCTTTCTATCTCTTCTAGAAGTGGTAGCCTTAAATTCATATTCAACCTTAGGAAGGGAATCACCAAATTCGCTCAACTCAAATGTAGTCAGCTTACCAACCAACGTATCTTTGGTTATGTTTGTTACAGTCTGGAGCTCTTCAATAGCACTAGCTTTGACTTTGTAAAATCAGGTAGGGATCTAAGCACTTTAGCAACAATCTCAAATTCATCTATCTTTCCACCAACACATCTAATACCACAAACAAGTTCATTCACTCTTTTCATGAAATTATTAATGTTCTCATCATCACCCATTCTTAACCTTTCATATTTCCCTTTTAAACTCTACAACTTAGCAATCTTCACACTAGCATCACCTTCATACAAGGTTTTCAACTTTTTCCAAATCTCATGAGAAATCTTCAGATCCATAAAATTTGTCATCTTAGAATCAGTCAAAGCACTCAACAAAGATTCCTTAGCCTAGATATTATACTCAACATAAATACCATTCAGTGGAATAATATACCTATTATTTCTAATGCCATAGTAGGGTTCACCAATGCATCTCAGATGGCACTCCATTTGAGTCTTCCACAAAGAATAATTTGTTCCATCAAATCTTAAACTATCCTTCTTGTAACTTACCATCCCAGATCACCTTAAGTTGTTAAACTTCTTCCAAGGAACCTGCTCTAATACCAATTGTTGGCAACACAAGGGAAAACAACTGAGAGGGGGGGTGAATCAACTATCATAGAAATTCAAAACTTATTCAACTTATAAACCTTATTTTCAGATCTGATTATTAACCATGAAAACATAAATCATCAACACATTAGAAACACACATAACACCAAGATTTTTTACATGGAAACCTTGTTAGGGGAAAAACCATGGTGGAGGTCAGTCCACAAGATTATACCCTATTAAAACTATAATGAAAATTAAATATGGGGAATGCACATACATTTAGGCACACTGCCTAGAGCTCACTGCTCAATTACAGAGGAAGACACACTGTCTTACATAGAGATTCAAATTACAACCATCTATATTTTGAACTGAGAAAATAACATCTGCTAATGCCTGATTACAATTCCAGTTAAGCACATAAACAATTATCCACTCTTCTACACACTTCTTCACACTATGCTTTTCCTTTGAATGATATTCTCACATACACACACAAAAGCACACTCTAGCATACACTCACACACTCTTGCACCCTCTTACACACTTCAATTTGAATAAAAAATCACTCTTAAATATCCACAACAAGAAATTTCATCCCTTCATGTCAGCCACAAAGAAATAATAAAATGAATATAACTATTGGCCCAAAACATTAAAGATTAACAATGCGAATCAACCAAGGTTAGCCATAGCTTATTGAGGACCCAAATCAACATCTTCAACATGAATAAACTTCAATTAATTACTCCTCGAAGATCCACAACACACTTCAACACCTTGTCGGCCAAGAACAAGAAAAACATGAACACACAAGAGAAAATCGCCAACCATAGCACAATGATCAATGCGGACATGCAACAAAGATAGAGCATGATCTAGAAACATCCAAAAACAACATGAATCACAAGAGAAGCATCCACAACAACTGAACTAACTAAAATAGCATCATCTTCAATCAGGAACACCGATTGAAGCAATATAAAAACTATTAGAATGAAAGCCTTCATAACTCAATCAAATCTTCATACGGATCTCTGAAACTCAATGTGGATAAACTAGATACACTCAACAACAAATCCTTTAGTCCAAAACCTCTTATCATCAACGTACAGAACTCACTGACATATTGAACTTCACTTCACCACTAACAACCTGCAACTCATTCCTTTACAATTTTCTCAATATCCTCGACATATATGGCTTCAAATGAATTAATGCTAATAGTGTTGACATCAATGACAACCACATATCAGCAACACAACCACAACATCCAACACTTTCAACTTGGTTTTTTTCTTCTTCACTTTGTGTTCTTCATCTATATTCTCACTTTCAAATTAATTCTCCATGCCTCCTATCCAATCCAAGAGCTCTTCACCATCTAGTTTTCCTACATACATAGGCAACCATTTTTCCATGTCCATCACCATTCATAGCCTTCAAAAGCTTCAACATTCTCATATCTTTTGGATCTAATTCTTCCTCTTCACTAGATGTCTCTTCCTCTTCTGAATCACTCTCATACATATCCATTCCAGTCTTAGACTTCAATGCAGCCATCTCCCTCTTTAAGGCTTCTAATTCTCTAGCTTGTTGATCAACCTTTCTTGCAACTATTCTTCCTTTAGGAGGCATCTTGATAGTTTGGCCTCTTCAACTTCCAATCAGCCTTCCTTCAATAAACAACCTTCAACTCAAAAAATATTTCTTCCCTATGCTCTAATACCACCTAACGCAAACAAGGTGGTGATAAAACAAACTAACACAAAATGATTAGGTTCACTCAAGAAACCAGTCCCTTCAATACTATCCACACAACTTATTTCAAACCCTTACCTAGAGGCTTGTAGCCCTCTAACTCTACCTTTTCAAAAAATATTTTAGAGAAGGATGTTCAAGGCCAACCAAACACCAACTAAGACTCCTCTCAGGGCCCATCACAACATACCTAGAAAGATTGCAAGAGGTTTCCTTGAGAAAATATTGTGAACCAATAGACTGCCATGTTTTCTAGCCACCCAAATAGCCCTCTCTTACAAAGGAGGTGCCTCCAAAACAAAAAGTTATCACCAAAACTCAATGGAAAGTATTTAATTGTGTTACAAAACATCAAATTCCCTCAACAATTCTCAGTGCCATGACCTCTAAGACGTTCTTTGAAACCCACAGTTTGAATTCAATTTCCAAGGGTTTATTGAAAATTCACTCAACCAGCCTTATCTAACCCAATAAATGCTTCCAAAATATCAAATAGGGTTTTTACACATTCAATCAACCCTTACATAGACATTTCATTAACAATTTTTACAAAACCCTGACTCAACACCTCATTTTCACTAGGAAAATGCATTTCTACCCTAGGGCATCATCCCAAACCTGGCAACTCACTTCCTCTAGCCTCTAGACCATGGGAAAATTTGTCTTAACATGTACTAATTCATTCCACCAAGTTACAAGCTAGGACAGTGGGTGGAATAACTTAAGGCAATATTTAAACTCCAATCAAACTCTTAACTGGCTTTAAACAGGCAGTTTCAGTAAATAAATAAATTCTCCCACAATTCTTAATGAAATCCTCTCAAAATTGCTTCAAAGGAAATTAAAACGATGCCACTATAAGTTACAATAAAATTCAAGGCACTTGTATACTGTACGGGCTTGTACAATCTCTATAAAGTACAAAAAAATAGGGAAATTATAGAGAGAAATGTAGTTCTTGACATTGAATCTTCAAAACAGTCTTCAACAACCTTTTTTCCAACCTTTTTGAGGCTTTATATACACATTGCATTCAAATCCAACCAAAAAAATGACTTTAACTACCCTTTAAACTACCATGACCCTTCACATTCTTAAAAAGTTGCATTTGTGCAATTTTTGTTGATAACTTTTTGCCTAATTGCAACATTTGCAACTTTTAACTCCCTAAGCACCTAGAACATTGGTAATTGTCTATTTAGACCTTATTCATCATAAGAACATGACCTTGCACAAGAAAATTAACATTTTACCTATCTTGACAACTTTTTCCAGTCTTGACAACATTTTCAACATGATTTACAACTTTTACAATATAGACCCCAAAGTTTCCAATTACATCAAAAATGGTCTCATAGACCTTATTTAGACTCAAGACACTCAACCAACTTGACTCAATCACCTTAACTCATCTTTTCATGAGACACCTAGAGAAAAATCACTAAAAAGGACAGGTTCTCTTGCACCAATTATCCAATCTATGACGTCTGGATATGTAGTTAGACAGTGTCCTCAACATAGGGAAAAAAATATAGGTAGGTCACTATCTACAAATTTAGTCACACAATCTTATACATTTTTTGAGTTGGTTCCATCTGAGTACTTGAACATGGTATTTTTCTGTATCCCTCTTGTTGAGAATGTGAGTGTAATGCCTGACATAATTTTCATCTCGCATGATGAGCTACTAAATAATTATCCTTATGTGTTATACATTCCTACCCAGATTAATGGCAATGTTGTGACTAATATATTGGTTGATTTGACAAGTCAAGTGAATGTGATAACAGAGGAAACTTTGTTCATAAACAATTTACACAAGGAGAAATATGAAGAGTCGAAGGCCACTCTCCATACCCATGATGGACTTTCTATTTCCCCTATGGGAATGACCATTTCTTTGATAGTTCTAGTAGGACCTAAAGTTGTTGATGTGTCATTTTTTATGATCCCAGAGTCTGACCTGTTCAAATTTAAGCTACCTAAATACCATGGCTAGCCTCTATGAATGGTGTGGCCTATGTAGTCCATAAATGCATCAACTTCCCCCATGAAGGCACTATGCACGTGGTGCATGATACTAGCTATAAATCACTAGTGTCACATGGGGGCTTCTCTTTGAATTACTTTTGGCTTGCCCCTGTCGAAGCTCTCCCTCTAAGGGGAGATTTTTTATATAAGGCTTATGTTAAATATAAGACTGGGGGCACAATGCTGAAAGTTAGATATCCAGTGTCTCCCTATGCTATTTCTATAAAGGCTTCTATGATAGCACAACAACAAGCTATTTCTTCAATCCTATCAAAAGAGAAGGGGAAGCTTTCTCATACTCTAGAGACTTCTCCTTCTACATTCTACTCCACCTGCTTCTGCTTCTCATCCCATGGTGGCATCCTTAGTTCATAGTTCTATGCCTTGCATGGAAAGTGCAATGTTTCCCATGTGGCAGAAGGCGAAGTATCACTCTTTTCAATTGCCTATTCTTCCCATGATTCCTCAACCCACTATCTATGGAAAGGGGAAGCATTCTCATGGTGTTGTTCCTACATCTCGACCTCCACACCCTCTAATTTTTCTTCTACCTCTCCCCCAAGAAAATAATGAGAAGAGGCTTGTTGTCGAGGATCTTGTGTCAATTTCTCCTCCTGTTGTCATTTTTTCTTCTATGTCGCCTCCTCCTTCTCCTACTCAAGAGACCACCCTTCCACTAGAAATAGTTGTGAAGGATGCTCCAATAGTTGAGTAGCATACCCCAGCCTCTTCTCAGACCATGTCCTCCAGTGCTCACAACCAACATAATTGGCTTGCATGTGATTGCAAGCACAAGTAAAAGGCTCTAGTTGCAAAGCACACCACCTCATAGAAGGTGGAGGGGGAGCCAGTTATATCTATTTTTGTATCTTTTTTTGTTGTACTAATTTCCTTTGTTGTTCCTACTTTAGTTCCCATCACTTTTTCTTGCTTTTGGATCCTATGATAGGTCCAGATGATGCTCACCCAAAAAGGGTGCAAGTCTTCATTGATCCCTCTATGGAGCCTCCTATTTTGATTTCCCTCTTGAAAATCCCTCCTTTATCGCAACCCATTGACATGCCTCATAAAAATATGGTGTCTTATGTGGTTGCCTCTAATTTCTCCTCCACTTTTTCTTCCTTAGTGGGGATCCTACATCCTCTGTTGAAGAATAAGTTAGAGGATGACCTCACCATGTGCAATGGTCATAAGAGGGGTTCCCCTCCTTTAGAGGCTGATTTTGTTTTCACTTTTTTTTTCCTAGTGATGGAGGCAATGCTCGCTTTCCCCAAGTTGGCCATTTCCCCTCTTCCTAAGGTTAGAAATGAATCTCAGGTGTTTTTTCCTTTCCCTATTAAGTTGACACAAGGTAGTCTTAAAAAGTGCATGTTCAACTTGGTGGATGATATCCTAGACTTGTCCTCTATTTTTTCAAAATTGATGAATTTCGCTTCACAAGAACTCAGTGAAGAAGACATCAAGGGGTCTTCTTCCTTGGATCTTGTTGCAAGTGACTCGAAGGGTACTGCCCTTGCTATCCCACCCTTGTAGTCTCATCCTCCCTATTGGAAGTTTGTTGGGAGTTTGTTGTGTTGTTGATATGTGGTTGTCCTTGATGTCAACACTATTAGCATTATTGTACTGAAGGTTGTACATATGTCGAGGATATTGAGAAAATTGTTCAAAGAAGAGTTATAGGTTACTAGTGGAATAGTGAAGGTCATGAAGGTATTTTGTTTTGTACATTAAAGATCAGCGGTTGTGGACTAAAGGGTTTATTTTTTAGAGTATCTAGTTCATCTACTGGAATTTTTAGAGGTCTGCATGAAGAATTGATCGTGTTGTTTTCTGACAATGTTTCTGTGGTCTCCGTCAGTGTTCCTGATTGAATTTTGTGTAATTCTAGTTGTTTTGGATGCCTATCTATTAGTTCTTGGTGTTTGTGGATGTTTCTAGATCATTTTCCATCATTGTTGTACGTCCGCATTGATCAATGTGCTCGTGGTCAAATATTTTTCTTATGCATGTTCAGGTTTTCATGTTCTTGGCCAACATGATGGTAACGTGTTGCGGATCCTTGGAGATTGAAATTTGAATGTTTTTCACACTCGTGGATATTGTTTTGGGTTGCATCATTGTATTGGCCAATTGTGTTTAATTCGCATTGAAAATTTAATTGTCAATTTGGGACGACATTGTAAATATGTTTTTTTTTTCTAGCCAACTAAGTGGTTGATGCAATTCCATGTTGCAGATATATAAGAGCAATTTTTTGAGAAAATCTAGTGTGCATAAGAGAGCGAATGTATGCCAAAGAAATTCCAGATGTGTGAATAGTGTTCTAATCATTCAATTGCAGAGTAGAGTAAGAAGAAGTTTGAGCAAAGTGTGAAGAAAGCTTTTTGTGCTTAACCGGAACTGTAATCAGGCTTGTGTAGAAACTATTTTCTCAATTCATACCCTTCAAATTTAATCCTGTTTTGAATTGTTGGGCAGTGAGCCCTATTGTATTTGAGCAGTGAGCTCTACGCCATGCTCTTGAATGCATGTGCATTCCCCTTACTATTTTCATTATACTTTTAACAGGGTATAATATTGTGGACTAACATCCACCATGGTTTTTCCCCTAATTGGGTTTCCATGTAAAAAAATAAATTGTTCTCTATATTTTTGATATGTTGATTGCTTATGGTTTACCATTCATTCATCAGATATGAGATTAAAGTTAAGATTGAAAAGTTTAATATTCTGTGACAACTGATTCACCCCCCCTCTTAGTTGTTTTTCCTTGTTTTGCCAACAATTGGTATCAGAGCAGGTTCCTCTGAAGAATTTTCAAAGCTTGGGGTGATTTGAGATGGCATCATACAAGAAGGACAGTCCTAGATTTGATGGAACAAACTACTCACTGTGGAAAGCTAGGATGGAGTGTCATTTGAGGTGTATTGGTGAACCCTACTGGAAGATTACTAAGAATACATATGTTATTCCTCAAAATGGTCCTTCCACTGCTGATAAGATTAAAGAGGCTGAGAATAATGTCAAGGATATGGAAGCTTTGTTGAGTGCTCTAATAGATTCAAAAATGAAAAATGTGAGAGGTTTGAAGACAACTCATGAGATTTGGAATTGTTATGAAGGATATGTACATGTGAAGATGGATAAGCTACAACGTTTGAAAGGAAAATATGAAAATTTGAAGATGGGTGAAGATGAAAATATTTCTTCTTTTATGTAGAGAGTAAATGAACTAGTGATGGTTATTAGATGTGTCGATTGTACCCTGGAAGAGGAAGAAATTGTAGCTAAAGTGCTCAGATCATTGCCTCCCTCTTACAAAATGAAGGCTTATGCTATTGAAGAGACCAAATCATTGACGAATATGACAAGAGATACATTAATTGGTAAACATGTTGCCTTTGAGTTAAGTAAATTTGGTGAATCTGTTCTGAAGACTAAATCTGTATTCAAGGCTACTATATCTGGAAGAAACAAGCAAAGATATATCTGAGAGGGTGTTCCAAAAATTCATCCAAGTATGATGAAGAACTAAAATAGCTTGAAGATGAAGAAAGAGAAGTAGAAGAATTGGAAGTACTGATTGTGAAGAAAAAGGTAGAGGAAAAGGTAAGTATCAAGGAGTGTTGCCTATTAAATGTTTTTCTTCTAGTAAAATAGGTCATTTTGCATCAAGTTGTCCTAAAAGCGTGCCTAGGTCTAAGCCTAACAAGTCTAAATTCCAAAAGAAATGTTACTATGTTGAAGGAGTGACTGATGATGAGTCTGATAAAGATAATGGAAATGAAGATGAATGGGTTTTCATTGCTACCATTGAAAATAGTCTTGTGGCTACTGAATCTGCTAAAGTTGAGAAAGCTCTTGCAACCCAAATTGAAGATAATGCTGAGTGGGTTATTGACAGTGGATGCTCACATCATATGACTAGTGACAAAAGAAAATTTGTAAGTCTAGAAAAGTATGATGGCAGGGTTGTAAGATTTGGAGATAACAATGCTGGTGTGATTTGTGGCTGAGGATTTATTTGTCTTGGTGGTATGCATAACACTAATGATGTTCTTTATGTTGAAGGCTTGAAGCACAACTTAATAAGTGTTGGGAAGATGGTGGACAAGGGTTATGATCTTCAGTTCAAAGATGGAAGATGCAGGATACTTGGAAGATCTGGAAAAGTAATTGCTTCAGGTAAAAAGATAGAAGGTAATATTTTTCACTTGAATGTTGCTAGTGAAAGTTGTTTAATTTCCCAAGTAGATGAAAGCTGGTTATGGAATAAAAGGATATGTCATGTGAATTTTGATAACATTGTCAAATTAAGTTCCACTCAAGCAGTAAGAGATCTACCTAAGCTAGTGAAGCCTACTAACACAATCTACAAGGAATGTTAGATGGGAAAACAGACTAGAGTCTCCTTCCAAAGCAAACAACATCATACAAATGGTTTGTTAGAGTTGGTGCATACTGATGTCTATGGTCCCTCCAGATTCAGAATTCTTCATGGTGAAAGGTACTTTATGTTGCTTATTGATGATTATTCTAGGATGATATGGGTAGCTTTCTTAAGAGAAAAATGTGAAGCATTAGAAAAGTTCAAAAGTTTCAAAGCTATGGCAGAAAATAAGGAAGGTCTGAAAATCAAATGCTTAAGGTTAGATAGAGGTGGTGAGTTCACCTCCAAGGAGTTTAATTCTTTTTGTGAAGAGCATGGAATCAAAAGACAGTTATTTGACCCCTGAACCCCACAATAGAATGGAGTTGCAGAGAGAAAGAACATAACAACTAGATGCTGCTAGAATAATGATGATAGAAGGAAATGTGCCTCACATCTATTGGAGTGAAGTTGTAAGTACTATTGTGTACACTTTGAACCAGGTAAATGTCAATAGTAATTCTGGTAAGACTCCTTTTGAGCTATGGTTTGGTTATAAGCCTACTGTTAAGTATTTCAAGATCTTCAAAAGTAAATGCCACATTAAGAGAGATGAGGATATAGGCAAGTTTGATGCAAGAAGTGATGAAGGAATATTTTTAGGTTACTCTACCAAAAACAAGGCCTACTGGTGCTATAACAGAAGACTGAAAAAGATGGTTGAGAGTGCAAATGTCAAAGTTGATGAGGACTCTGCTAGATCATCTAGCTATTGTGGATATGGTTCAGATGACTAGGAAGATAACACAACAAAGGGAAGAATGCTAATCAACTTCAGATTATGCCATATGTTTCGATAAAACAACCTCAATTTGTTCTGATAAAACAAGTAAGTCAGGAAGGAGAGACAAGTACAAGTGCAAAAGAGAGAAAAGAAGAACCAGAAGCTCGAGAGAGTCCTAAAGTTCCAAGGTATGTAAAGCTAAACCATTCTAAAAAATCAAATCATAGGAGATAAGAGTAAAGGTGTCCAGACTAGAAGGAAGATAGCATAAGAGTATTGCCTGATTTCCAAGATTGAACCTAAAGATGTCAATGAAGTCTATAATGATGAACACTAGATGGAAGCTATGAAAGAAGAACTGATGCAAATTGAAAAGAATGATACATGGACAGTTGTTCCCAGACCTAAAGATAAAAACGTGACTGGTACTAAATGTGTCTTTCAGAATAAGCTGAATGAACAAGTTGAAGTGGTCCAGAATAAAGCAAGACTAGTATGTAAGGGGTATTCACAAATGGAAAGTATTTATTTTGAAGAATCCTTTTCCCCTATAGCTAGAATTGAAGTTGTAAGGTTATTTCTTGTTTATGCTACATATAAGAACTATAAAGCCTATCAAATGGATGTGAAGTCAGCTTTTCTAAATGGTGAGCTAGAGGAAGAAGTATATATTGAACAGCTGGATGGATTTCAACTAACTGATAAGGAAGACATGGTTTGACGATTGGAGAAATCTCTATATGGACTTAAGCACACCCCTAGAGCCTAGTATGCTAGACTCGACAAATACTTATTGAAGCTTGGATTCAATAAAGTACTACCGATAGCAACCTATATTTCAAGTTGGATCATGACAAAGAGTTGGCTATTGAGGTATGTTTTGATGACATTATTTTTGGAGGAGATGATAATATGTGTATGAAGTTTGCTGATGAAATGAAGAGTGAATTTGAGATGAGTATGATTGGAGAGATGAAGTTCTTTTTGGGATTACAAGTTACTCAGTTAGACAAGGGGATTTTCATATCTCAGTCCAAATATGTGAGAGAGCTACTAAAGAAGTTTGGAATGGAAGACTCAAAGCTTGTTGGTACTCCCATGGTAACTGGATGCAAGTTAACACAGAATGATGATTCTCCTAAGGAAAATCAAATAAGATATACATCAATGATTGGCAGATTTCTCTATTTAACTCAGACCAGACCAGACATTATGAATGTTGTATGTATGGTTGCTAGATTTTAGGCTGATCCAAAAGAATCTCATGTGACTGTTGTAAAGAGAATCTTAAGATATCTGAAAGGAACAATTGATTTTTGACTTTGATATCCTAAGGATGATGATCTTACTTTGGTGCATATACTGATGCAGATTGGGCAGGAGATGTAGATGATAGGAAAAGTACTAGTGGTGGTGCCTTCTTCCTACGGAAGAAGCTGGTGTCTTGGTTAAGAAAAAAATAGAATTCCATTTCTCTATCTATTGTTGAAGCAAAGTATATTGTTGCTACAAACAAGTTATACTCAAGTGATGTGGATGAAACAGATGTTGAAAGATATCAGGGTGGTATATGAAGAGCCTATTGCCATATATTGTGACAATTCAAGTGCAATAAACATTTTAAAGAATCTGGTGCTACATTCGAAGACCAAGCATATATCCATCAAGTTTCACTTCTTGAGGGAGAAAGTGAATGAGAAAGAAGTCAAACTGGAGTATGTGCCTACCAAAGAATAGGTTGCAGACATCTTCACTAAGCCATTGCCAAAGGATACTTTTGAGTATCTTAGAGAAATTCTAGGGCTGATTACCCCTCCTAATAAGAACTAAGAGATGCATTTACTTGCATCAATTTGTATGCTTCAAAGCTATATTTCTTGATCTGGATTGATGATTTTGTGGCTACTACTCGGAGGGAGTAGTCAGATGTGCATATATGTGGTTCAAATCTTGTATGTGGAAAGGTAATGCTTACCTTTTCCATTGATGTCAAAGGGGGAGAAGAGCAATGTGAAAAAATGTGAATCATCTGGGGAGAAGAGTCTTGTGGGGATAAGATCATGTAGAAGAAGTTGAGGAAGAAGAGTCAGAATCTAAGGAGGAGTAAGTGTTGATTGAGAGTTGTGTTGATGGTGTTTTTCACATCATGTGTTGCCATCAATGCCAAAGGGGGAGATTGTTGGAAGTTTGTTGGGAGTTTTTTGTGTTGTTGATATGTGGTTGTCATTGATGTCAACACTATTAGCATTATTATAATGAAGGTTGTATATGTCAAGGATATTGAGAAAATTGTTAAAAGAAGAGTTGCAGGTTTCTAGTGGAACAATGAAGGTTATGAAGGTATTTTTTTCTATATGTTGAAGATTAGAAGTTGTGGACTAAAGGGTTTATTGTTGAGAGTATCTACTTCATCTACCAGAAGTTTCTGAGGTCCACGTGAAGAATTGATCGTGTCATGTTCTAACAGTGTTTTTGTGGTCTTTGTCAGTGTTCTTGATTGAATTTTGTGTAATTCTAGTTGTTGTGGATGCCCCTCTATTAATTCCTGGTGTTTGTAGATGTTTCTAGATCATTCTCCATCATTTTTGTACATCTGTTTTGATCGGTGTGCTCGTGGTCAAAGATTTTTCTTGTGCATGTTCGGGTTTTCATGTTCCTAGTTGACATGATGGTGGTAACATGTTGTGGATCCTTGGAGATTAAAATTTGAATGTTTGGTGTGCTTGTGGATATTGTTTTGGATCGCATCATTGTATTGGCTAGCGGTCTGTAATTTGCATTGAAAATTTAATTGTTAATTTGGTCTGACAGTGTAAATATGTTTTATTTTTCTAGCCGACTAAGTGCTTTATGTAATTCCATGTTGCAGATATATAAGAATGATTGTTTGAGTGAATTTAGTGTGCATAAGAGAGCGAATGTATGCCAAATAAAGTGCAGATGTGTGAATAGTGTTCTAATCATTCGATTGTAGAGTTGAGTGAGAAGAAGTTTGAGCAAAGTGTGAAGAAGGTTTTTTGTGCTTAACTAGAATTGTATCCAGGCTTGTGTAGAAGCTATTTTCTCAGTTCATACCCTCTGAATTTAATCCTATTTTGTATTGTTGGGTAGTGAGCCCTATTGTATTTAAGTAGTGAGCTCTA
Source organism: Sequoia sempervirens (assembly GCA_007258455.2). Classification (NCBI taxonomy): domain Eukaryota; kingdom Viridiplantae; phylum Streptophyta; class Pinopsida; order Cupressales; family Cupressaceae; genus Sequoia; species Sequoia sempervirens. The sequence goes on along the minus strand of VDFB02037864.1, from coordinate 37,173 downwards.
GGCAGTGTGCCTGAATGCATGTGCATTTCCCTTACTATTTTCATTATACTTTTAACAGGGTATAATATTGTGGACTAACATCCACCGTGGTTTTTCCCCTAATAGGGTTTCCATGTAAAAAAAACTGTGTTCTTTGTTTTTTTGATGTGTTGATTGCTTATGGTTTAATACTGTCCATTCATTAGATCTGACATTAAAGTTAAGTAAAGATTGAAAAGTTTAATATTTTGTGACAACTAATTCACCCCCCCACTCTCAGTTGTTTGTCCTTGTTTTTCCAACACTCCCTCCCCTTATAATGATCTATATTGGGAGCAGGATGACCTATTGGTTGATGAGGACTAGGGTGGTGCCTCTTCTACATCTGTCGATTAGATTTATTTGTGTGTTTGTGTTCCCCTCGTGCTTGTCTTTTTTATGTTTTTGATCTTGCTTGGAGGACCCTTACATGACACACACCATCCTAAGGGGGGATACCATGATTTTCTAATTTTTAATAAGGTGAATTCTTTCAAAAGGATTCCTTGGTGTCAAATTTTCTTCACAATGAATTCTTGAAAAAAAATTCCCTTATTGAAAAATCTCTCATTTTCTAAAAGGTTGCATTCTCTCAAAAAGGACTCCTGGATGAAATTTTCTTTCAAAAAGGATTACATAATGAAAGAATTTGAAAACTTTCCTTTGAAAAAGGATCATTCTTTCCACTAGATTCTTTGACAAAATATCTTTCAAAAGGTTTCCTTGATGACAAAACTACTTGCGGAAAATGGCGTGTATTTCAAAAGGTGTGTTCCCCTTGGTGTCTTGATGTCTAGAAGGGTTCCTTGTTGAAAGAACCCCTTTTGAAATCCTCCTCAAAATAATTCTTTGGTGTCTTGCAATTTGTGTCTACTGTCTGATATTTGATGTCATGTGTCTTGGTATCAAACATTTTATATCTTGGCATCTAGCTTGGGGGAGCCTGACTAGACCTAACTTTTTTGTGATTGTCCTACAATGCAGTTTGCAGAAGTCATAGGCTTCTCTATCTGATCATATTGTGTCTTGTGCCTTTTTTGATCAAGTTGTGTATTATCATGCTAGCTTGTGTCTTCTTTTGTTTTATGGATGTGTGTCTTATGATTAGCCTTTTTTCTTAACATGTTTATCTACAACCTAACATGTTTGTTGTGAGATCATAGCTAGTTTTGCAGGATCAAAGACCCGTGTCATCTTCACATCTTGTTGGAGCTCCTTGTAAGGCCCAACATCAAGAGTATTGGTTATAACTATCTTTCTCATTTAATGATATTATTATCAAGCTAGCTAGTTAATTTCAACTAATAGTTTATGCAATTTTGTTTGATAAGAACTTGTGAGGTATGTGTGCAAAACACTCTATGTGATGTACATCTTTGGTGAGTCATGAGGTAGAATATGAATTATGCTATAAACTCAACATAAAGAAATTGGAGCGAACTAAGTTGTTAAGAAGAGGCATAAATGGTGCAATATGAAAGTGTAAATCTTAATTAGCCATTTTGATGTGTCAACTTAATTGTAGAGATAAATGGAATTAAAATGTCATGCTCTCTCTCTCTTCTCATGTATTCGATGAGATGTCTAACTTATTTTGTTGTTATAAGAAATATACATTACTCTTCTTTCCTTTCATGCCATGTAGATGGAAATTTTAAAAGTAGCTTAACCCTTGCACTTTCCTTATGATTAATGGTCAAATTTGTTTAAGATGTTATTCCTATCCAATTTAAGCAAGGCTCAAGCTTATTTAGATTTTGGTGTATGGTCATGGTGAATAACCCTAAGATGCTAACCAATGGTCTCCTCAAACATAACTCCTTATCTTGTTGCTCTCAGATGGATAATCTTATAGTCTTGTAAATATGTGTGGATGTTATATTAATTGTCGTTAATTCATCTAATAAGGACAAGGACATTTAATTAGAATGAGAGGATAATGAAATGTTTTTCTAAAAAATGTGAGACATTTGAGTTACCATTGCTATGTTAACTTCGTAAGTCAGAGCACCCAAAAGGTTAGCAATGCTCAAGCTTGATTCTAAAGGCAAAGGTATAAACAAAGGAGGTGGGTAGTATTTTAGATGTTTAAGTGACTTGTAAATAAAATTGCTAGGATATTGATTTAGATTTTATTTCAAACAATTATGTATTTCTTCTTATGGACTTTAAGGAAATGAATCATGATGCTCTAACATTGAATGACAAGATTTGAGTAATTTGCTTCTCTAGATTAGGTTGTGATGATCTAAGCAATATCCACCAAAACGTGATGAAGGTATGTAAATTCAATTATTACAAGTGATGATGCAAATTGTGAATATATTGATTTGATTTATTTAATTATTTTATGTATGTATATATATCATGAACCACTAATATGATTTTTGTGCATGTGTACAAATGATCAATGAGGGGAAATGAGAGGATCGCCGAAGCCCTAGTTATCATATTTCAAATCATGGGAAATGTGGTTTCATTGTGAAATCCCTAGGTTAGACATTATGTTAAAGTAAATCAAAGGAGTCTCTAGCTTCAAATGAATCTTCTAGTGTCAAAAATTGTGGCAAATGTGACGTGACATGGAGAGATATTTTCTTTAGAAGTCTAACCAAGATTTTAGGGTTAGGGAGTTTTAAAAGGAAGCCCAAAAAAAGGAAAAGGAGGGAGGAGATTTTGTTGTTGGCAGTGGGGAAAAAGGAGATTGTTTTAGGGGGTTTTTGGGGGAAGCAGAAAACAAAAAGAGGGACAAACTGGTTTTCTCATGACTTATTGGGTAATGGTGAGAGGTAAGCCCCTTGTACTTGTATTATTGTTTTTTCCGTTTAAACCTTGTGTAGTACATGCAAAAGAAATGAAATGGAGTTAGAGTAAGTGTTTGTTTGTGGTTGTATTGTGTATGGGCTAGGCAATGTGCTTCTTGAAAATAATTTTTTGTTGTTACTGGTACCTCTCAGTCTCAGAGTGATTATAAGAATGTGTTGCCTTGTGAATGGGTAGAAGAGCTTAGCTTTGTGTGTGTGTTGTATATTTTGTTAGTTTTTTTGGGCTCCAGGTGATCCTCTTGGGCTTGAGGGTTGGTTAGAGTCATTCATGGCTTGATGATGCCAAATGGTTGGGTGGTTAGCTTCCCCTCCCATTAACTATTATTTAGCATTGCAAAGAAGGTATATGAGGCTGATAGATCTTCTGGTTTCAGGGTCAAGCATAACCATGAAGGTTATGGCATTGCAATTAGCTACCTCTTACTATTTGTAATTTGCAAAGGAAAAGAAACTTGTAGCGTAATGCAAAGGATGGAAAAAAATACATTTTCATTTCTGTCTGGAAGAGGCCAGGAAGCCAGAGAAATAGAAAGGAAAATCAAAATACTTTTGTGGGAACCTTGAATTAGCTTTTGTCCTATTTTGAATGAAGGTAGATGTTTTTATCCTAAACTATATGTGAGTGTTGTTCAGTCAGTTTTAAAACCTTGGAATGAATGAAGCAGAGAAGTTGAAGTTCATACTTGCTTTCTTCTATTTATCTTGCATATAATACATTTTTTCAAAAAGAAATTGATGTTGTTGGGTTGTTAATGGTATTCACAGAAATAGATCACTATGCTTGTAGGGTTGTAACTTATCAACCTTCTGTGATTCTGCAATAACAGTGATGAAAGATTTATGTAAGAATATTGACTAAAACTATATATTAAAAAAAAAAAGAGAAAGAAAGAAAGAGAATAGGATAACCCAACATTTTAAATCTCTTTCCAATGTTTGCGTTCTACATCCAATTATACCCAGTGGTCAGAGAATTATAGTATCCAATTACAGTACCCTCATCTCAGAGTCCATTTTGGCGCTGCTCAAGCTATTTTACCCCTGCACACAAACAAACCACCAGAAAGCCTTTATTTTTGTGTGAATAACATATGCATATGGACACGCTAGGTTTTAGCACCACTCAGACCTTTCCTACCCGGTCTGGCATGATGGAGCAACTCCTGCGTCCAAACCATAGTGACTGTGAGGAAGGAAAACCATTCCTATATTTAAAAATAGAGTTTTGAAGTGGGGGGAAGTGGGGGGCGGTGGAATTTAAAAATATATTTATATATGGATAAAGAGAAGAAGAGGGGAATATATTCCCACCCCTTAGGAAAGGTTCTTTTAATTTAAACTAGCGATTGCACTTTTTGTGTGCAATTGGGTACGCCGAATTTTAGGTTGGAATAGTAATATTGTTTGAAATGGGTCAACCTTAGTAAATTTGAAAAATATAATTTGATAATTAATTGATAAATGCGACAAGTGGTCATTGCAAATCTTGAACACTTGTTGTATAGTTGTAAAGGTATTTTGTTATGTTATTTTGAACTTATTATTTTGAAATGCAAATTTTATCTCTTGTTGCAGTGAGCAAAACAGAGGAAGGGATTCCTAGAGGAGATTCTTCTGAGGTTGTGCTATGAGGTGGTTGTGAAATGGATCAACCTTAGTAGGAAGCCATTGATATTCCCATGACTGTTGCACAGTGCTGCAAGTATGGATAGTCATTTATGGGGATGATAGAAGCTTATAGATCCTTTTCAGGTATTCTATCAAACAGTTCACGTCTGTTTTTGGGTAGGGAGGATGTTAGTAAAGGTTGCAGAATCTGGCTTTAAACCTGATAATAACATTTGCTTGGAAATTTCTAAAGCCTTCTCAACAAATTCCTTTTGTGAATATCCTGCAAGCATTGCAGTCCATGAGACCACATCTCTTGGAGGAATATTGTCAAACACTTCACGTGCCTTGTTTATGCTTCCACATTTTGCATATATGTCTACCAAGGTAGTTCAAATACATCTGACAAAATTCCTCTATCCTTTATGCTTTGACGTAAATCCATACCCTGTTCCGGCACATGCAGAAAGAGCACAGGAAAAAGTTTTTGAGGTGAGCTTCACACCTGCTCGTTGTATTTGTTGGAAAAGCTCCAGTGCCTCCTTTCCCCTCCCATTTTGTGCATATCCTGAAACCATCATTGTCCAAGATAAAACATCTGGCCGATCCATCTTGTCTAATACTTTGCGTGCCTTGTCCAAACTCCCGAATTTAGAATACATATTTATTTGACAATTCACCACAGGACCTCATACTGAAATCCACTCCTAATCATTTCTTTAGTGATCTGTATATCCTCAAAGAAAAAACAAAGAACACAAAAGGAACTTATTGACTAATTCCAGCCCTGCGAGGGTTTGCAGTTTTTCTTCTTTTTCAAAGATCTCTAAGTGTTTACACGAAATTCCAAGCAATTTTTGTGATGGTAAAACCAAGTGAATGCTCTCTCCCATTCTTCCATTCTATAACACACTGGTTATTTTTAATCTTACCATTTCAGAAGCATGATCAAGAAGAGGTACATGTATCTACAGAAGAGATCTTGAAGGATAACACCAATGTGTGTGCTTACATGACCCCCTCGCTGGACGCTAGGCAAGACGTGGTGGTTGAAATTACGTGGCTAGGAAAAGAGGGGGTGCGCTCCAAAACTGATCCTTTTGCCACTAGATACCTTATGGATTAGGCTCATCCACAAAATTATTTGTAGCTATTAAATGACAGTTCAATCTTTACACAGTATACCATATTTAGTACTATGCTTTTACAGGTTTTTCTTCCAAAGAAAAAATAAAATAAAGAAAAATCAGCCCAGACTCGATCATAATATAGTTTCTCATTATAGTGATGGTCTCGTAGACATGACGCTATCCAATTTACTACCATAACCGATCTCTCATATAAGCAGCCACCAAATGGCAACCATTTTTATCTCGCATACAAGACGATGAGGATTTCTCATGTTTACCACAAGGCATGTGAACTGTTTGACAAAATGCATCAAAGAGAAGATACCTCAGAGAGCATTTGGCAGGAGTAAATCCAGACTCCATAAGCTTTGGTAGCATGCTCCCAGCCTGTGCTAAAATTAGAACTTTAGAACACCGCATGGACATCCATCAAAGCATAATCAAATTTATATTTTACAATTCAAAATCAATGGTCTCTGTGTTTATCGATAAATTAATAGACATAATGCATCAGTTTTTATTTTCCAACAAGATTTACTATTTGTCTTAAAAATGGCCCCGTACCCAATATATTTGCACAAAAACTATCACCATGGCATGGAACAAACAAACTTTATCCTCATCTTTGATTAAGCTTCTTCAAATTGGTCATATTTTCACCAGGGAAGCATGAAAAAAAGATTGATATTTATTATCCATTCCTTTCATAATTTCTCACTGTATACAATTAGATTTGGAAACATGATAAGGATTGAATGTCGCCTACAATCAATTTTTCTCCACCGCCTGAAGACTACATTTACTCCTGAATCTGATTCACTCCGCCTATAATCAGATTTATGTCCACCGACTGCAATATGTATACATAGAAAAAATCTTTCAGATAATAGCATTTATAACTTTAGATAACATGAATTTATCCAATTTACGCTAAAAAGGACATTTAAATTATACAAAGTAAATACAAATTAAGATAGTATTTCTTTTGTAGCACTTTAAACACTCTCAACACTGACTAGACCATGAGTGTATCAGTCCTGTAGATATGAAAAGAGACAATGCTTTACAATGGTCTGTACAACACAGAAGAGGCCAGCCACAATACCACATGGACAAGGTTCAGAGTATCAGTAAACAATTGAATCTGACAGAGTATATGTTCCATATCACATTCTTGAAAGAAATAAGACTCATTAACTTGTGACTCTTTATTCTCAATCATTCTTTTAATTTTTATTTTTACTCTATTCCTACCCAGCCCTCTTTGAGTTTATATATATGAACTTAATTTGATTAAGTACCATAGTAGGCTTGGGTGTAAGTGCTCTAAATCATGGATGCCAGTGAGCTTGCAAGACTATCAGTATTGTTGGTGGTGTTGGTTTTATTTATCATGTTCCTTTTACTGGATGCATGGAAAGCATTCAAGACAAAAGCAGATTGGGTTCATTCTCATTTTCTTGTGCTGAGTACTTTAATCATCTAGCTGCTTAAAAAGGATTAGTTGTGGATGATCAACAGTGGGCGAGTTATGTTGTGTGTGATGGCATACCTAGTGCCAGGTATGGATGGTAGGGGCTTCAAAGAGTTTTGGGGCAAGATGACCACTTTGGGAATTACACTCCTCGTCCAAATGACTTCTGAATAGTATAGCGTCAATTCCAACACAGAGGACTCTGTGTGGACACTTTCTTCACTCTATGGCCAAGTAAGAGTAGTTCAAATGAGCTTGCTTTCATTGGATCGGCTGTCATGTTATCCTTCTCTTTCACAATGCTCATCCTTCATGGAATATTCTTCTCTTTATACTATTATCCTTCTTCACTCTAATTTCACTATTCGCTCATGTTTCTCACATTACATGGCATAGTCTTCTCTTTATACTGCTGTCATCTGCTCCCAATTGCACTGTATTTTTCCTTGGAGATGCATTTGGACCGTCCTTTCTTGCATTTTCTCTTTCACCTATTTATAATAACCCACAGTTGAAACCATCTTATCTTCTTCAACACAATCAAGTTTGGTGTCCAAAAGATTATCCCACATGGATTGAACAGTATGGAATAAAAGGCCTTGTTGCCATTATCTCAGAGAAGCTACATTTAGTCCTTAACTTGCTAATAAGGATGAACCACTTGAGATCACTGTGTTGACTGTGCATGTTGGGTAAGATGTTATTGTTGCTTGTGAAAAGCTAATTCCATCCTAAATACAAAATCTAGATCAGATGTAGTGCCTCGTGATAGTGGAGATGCAACCTTCATTGGAGAACCAGTATTGTGAGCAATGTCACCCATTGTATTGGACTGGTCATCCTTTCTTATGGGAGCATTTCTACCATTTTAAATTCATTTGAAGGTTCCTACCATCCATTTTATTAAGACAGATATGAAACTTCAGGCTTTGAAAACCAGTTCCACTCCACTCTTGATTAATGAGGCAAAAATGTCAACGAATTCTTAGTAGATAGTATATACTAATGCATGTATAGAGACAACTGGCCTGATCATTTCTGAATTGATCTAGAGCTTGAAAAATTTAGTCTGATCATAATGACATCCTTCAAAAAGGTATCCTCACAAGCTGGCTAAAAAAAAACCTGCCTTTTAAACAAAACAAGAGCCATGGCCTACCATAGCATTTCCACCTTCAGGAAAAATAGTTGTGAAAACATTTCCTAAACTGCTCAGCACAAAGGAAAGCATTGCAGCCATTGTACCTTTTCCATGTGAATCACTAACAACAACAACATTGTAGCTTTGTGATATCTTTTCTAGCCGAGCAATCTCTTTTCACTATCATTTATCCCTACATATGATAACTTTAAAATATTCATTGTGATCATTTTTATCTTTTGTTTACAGGCCTCAAAAATTTGATACTCAACACTTGTGGATTAGAGCTCAAACAAGCAATCCTTCCCCATAATCACAATGCAGCCATGGACCAGTCCATCAAAACTAGTGCAAACCCATCAAACTTTCTATAGATCATGATCTGAGAATCTCTTAACCACTTGAGATCTTCATAAAACCTTCACTCTTTCTTGCAAACCAGTCACATAGACTCGACATTTAAAGAGATTCTTGTTATTTCAGACATATCACTTGAATATTTTCTTGGTAAATATGATGGTGTAGGGTATGTACCAGTTAGAATCTACAATCTAGAAGGCTTTAAACATATGGAGAGATTTGAATACGCTCCTGAAGTTTCTCAATCTCCTACAACGTCGGTAAGTATGCATATTTTCCCTTTGCAAGGTGTGCAAGCATTCATGTATTGAAAACCTACTTAACAGCCTTGCAACAAGGATGAAACTCTTAGCAGCAAAATGTGGAGGACTTCCTCAATACAAAATGAGTAGAAAAACCATAGACAAAACTCCTTGGTACGTGAGAAAAACTTGACTTGTTCCAAAGGCAAAAGATTTTTTTTTACTTTTTTCCTTCCAAAACATTTTTAGCGCCCAGCTATTATTTGCATTTTAATTAAAGACTGGTAAAGTTCAGACTATTTTAATTAAAATAGGCTTAACACTTCCAACTATTTTTGGAGGAATACAGTTGCACGCATGTGCCACAAGCTCTTGAACAATGGTCATATAGAGATGTTGCTTTACATTTATCTACACAAACACCCCAACCACCATCTGAATTTGAAGAAAGCTCAACCAACATAGACAAATAGTTATTCTTTAGTAGCCACCCCAATTGAAACAGGGAAGGAACCTCAAAACTGCCAGAGCACACTAGAAAATAAAACTTTCTCTTTAAACCTATAGCCTCAAAATTCCTCGTTGGAAAATCCAAATTCTTTGATGGATGTCCATGCCCTGTTCCAAAGCTCCCATTTTGACACAGGCAGGGAGGAAACTAGCGAAGGTTGTGGAATTTGGCTTTACACCTGCCAATTGCATATGCTTGAAAGTTTCTAAAGCCTTTTCAACAAATCCATTTTGCACATATCCTGCAATCATTGCAGTCCATGAGATGACATCTATTTCAGGTATTCTGTCAAACAGTTTGCTTGCCTTGTTAATGCTTCCAATTTTTGCATGCATGTCTACCAAGGCAGTTGCTTCCTCTATCCTTTATGCTTTGATGGATGTCCATACTGTTCCAAAGGTCCCATTTTGTCATTGGGTAGGGAGGATGCTAGCAAAGGTTGCGGAATTTGGATTTAAACCTGACAATTGCATTTGCTTGGAAATTTCTAAAGCCTTTTCAGCAAATCCATTTTGTGCATATCCGAGACCACATCTCTTTGAGGCACCTTGTCAAACACTTCACGTGCCTTGTCTATGCTTCCACATTTTGCATACATGTCTACCCGGGCAATTCCAACTACAACATTTGAAAAAATTCCTCTATCCTTTATGCTTTGATGAATGTCCATACCCTGTTCCAAAGCCCCCATTTTTGCACAGGCAGGGAGAATGATAGCAAAGGCTATGAAGTCTGGATTTACACCTCCCAATTGCATTTGCTTGAAATTTTGTAAAGCTTGGGCCATCCTTTTGATTGAACACAACAGAAAATTGGTGGGAACCATGTCGTGGGGGATGAGAAGGCCGAGCCTTAAAACACCAGAATTCAATACAAGATTGAGATCCTTGGAGCTACAGAATCCACCCCTACAATTCAAATATTCATTCATCAGATTGTAGCAGAAGAAATTCAAATATTCATTCATCAGATTGTAGCAGAAGAAATCTAAGATTAGGGTTTGAGAGCGAAAAGGAAAAGGCAACAAACCTTCCATAGCTGCAACAACCTTAAGGGATTTCCTCTTGCTTTTATCGTCCCCGATCAACACTTGTAACACCATTTTCTAAACAAATTTACTATTAGTTGAAATTTTGAAAGGATTCCATGAACAAAAGATATGTACAAAAAACCAAATAATGTGGGTGCGCGATATGCAGTATGCTTGGTACTTAATTGAGCTAGCTTCAATGTTTCCGACCAACGCTAGAATTTACTATTAGTTGAAATTTTGAAAGGATTCCATGAACAAAAGATATGTACAAAAAACCAAATAATGTGGGCACGCGATATGCAGTCTGCTTGGTACTTAACTGAGCTAGCTTCAATGTTTCCGTCGTCGGTATTTCCACAAAGGTATGAAGGGGGAGTGTTTGTAGATAAAACACACTATTTGGAAATAACAGTGAGCCACAACATGATAAGGATTGACTGTCACCTACAATCAGTTTTTCTCCACCGCCTGAAGACTACATTTACTCCTGAATCTGATTCACTCCGCCTATAATCTGATCCTGAAGTAGATAGACCGCTTCAGAGACAAAGGACGTGAACAGATGTGATCAAAGTAATCGTCTCCCGATTTCTTTACACCATAGGTTATAATTAGCGGCGATGATCAGTTTGATAGTCTCCTGAGGCTTCTTAATCATCGATTGAATATTTTGTCCTGATGATCTTCATAGTAGGATACGCCTTCGACGTAAATAAGAAAATAAGAAATCTTGGACACGTAATATTAGGAATTCTAGGGAAAAGGTAATATCTCTCTTTTTACATTCTTTCTTCCTTCCCTTTTAGGAAGATTAATAATATGTAAACAAAAAGGAATTTTAGAAAGTAATTATTTATGTAATTTAACTCTCAAGCCTCATAACTTCTAAATTTATTCTTAGATTAAATAAATATATTTATCTTTTATATGTATTTATATATTTTAATAATTAAATTAATATTAGTTTAATGTTGAGAATGATAATAAATAAATTGGAGGTTCAATAATTAATATGTGGGTTTTAAGTATTTTAATTGTCTTCATATTTAAATTTCGTGAATAAATGTTTTATGTGGCTTTCAACAATATCATCAAGATGGTTCTAGAGGTAAGGCTCACAATTAAACTGTAATATTGTGGAGATGATGTTATCACTTTTAATTATGGTCCATTTAAATCGTACTTGTGCTTAAAGTGATAACAATAGTTGTAAGAATGATTAAGTTCCATACTAGTTGCTTAAAGTGTCGACACTAAAATTAGGGCTATAGTTAATATGATTTAACCTTGAACTCGCTAATGGATAGAATAACCTTTGCTATAATGCTATCCAAAATAGACTTCAAGTTGTGGATTTCCCCAACACTAATGATTAAAAATAATATTGTTAATAAAATAAATAAAATGATAATAGTATTATTATACTTTTTTGATATTAGACATTAACCTCGAAATCTAAATTAATGGTAAAATTGTCTTCTAGCACGAGTAAATGAATTTTTCCGATGTAACAAGGTCACAGTCGTATGATTAACTTCTATAAGTAGGTTATGAAATCTAACTATATTTTAATCTATCGAGCGAGGAGAACGATGGGTAGTTGTCTACTATTGTTGTGTTAAGCAACTAGATCAAGATCTTCTTAAAAGGAACTAAGTTCCTTCAAGTACATTGAAGACCTATCCTTCATTACACTTGGTGGAATCTAGGAGAAGGAAAGGTGTTGGGTCTTGTGAACTATACCTAGTAGAAACCACAAGGAAAATCATGTTGAGTTAGATTCCACACCTGAGTTGAGAGTTGGATACACAAGATGAACAACTCATGTCACATTAGTGTTGCATCTTAAACACATAGGAAAGTAATTCAACTTAATTAACATATAAAGAAAAAAAGTTAGTTGGGTTTTCTTAGTGAAAATTGGTGGGCATGACACTCCCTCTTTCACATCAAGGTATGTCAAAATGGAAATATAATTCCCCGACATTATTAGTATATTATCTTCAACCTCTTTCTACTTTAACTCACATACACACTAACACATATGCTCATTAAAGTGGGGGAAAAATTTAATGGCATAAATTTAAACCTAGAAAAATTTCACATTAATTTACCCTCATTTCATCCTTACACGTTCGATAATGTAAATACCCATCACTTTTATCCTGCTTTGTCCATGTGTCCCTATCATTTTGTGTTGGTGAGGGAATATTTATCACGGACATGCACGAGTTGCGCAGACATCTGTACACCATGCAACCATCCTAACAAGATTCTTGCATCAAGAAGCAATATAAACGTTATGATTCCTTATGACTTGTGAATGCAATGTTACCTACCAAATCTTGACCAATAGGAAATGACCATTTATCTCTAATTTGTTCATTTGAATCCAATTCATTCACTCCTTCACTCTCTCCATTCATTCTTACAACATTCTTGATCATTGCAACACTACTTTCAGCTTCGCTATTACTCTCTCTTGTTGCTACCAACTTTCTACTTGGCATCTATAGTGTCTTTCTACTCCAATGCTATTGTCATTGTAGGTTCACGAAGCTCTACTTCCTTTGTGAGGTGATATTTCTCTCCTTCTTCCTCTATCGGCCTTGAGCGCTTGTAGAAGGGAAGGTCATATTATGTCTAGTTGATTACTTTCTTATTTACATTATCATTCTTATAGAGTAGCATCTAGATTGTCATTGCTCTCTACTTCATTGTGTATTTTCTATCCTTTTCTCCATTAATTTTTTCCATATTTTTTCATATTGGTTGTCCATGGAGGTGTGAACACTAAAACATGGACTTGAATGAGACAAGTTCTAAACACAACCCCAACATTTTTTCCTCATTGGGTGCATAGGTGTTGTTCATTTTCTTGGAGCTAGCTGGTGAACTTGACCTTGAGTAAGTTGAAATTATTCTTCTTTCTTTGTCATTTTTCCATTAGAGTATCTTTTATAGTATTCTTGTTGTTATACTTCACATTTTCTTTACTTTTTTATAAAATTGTAAAACTATAACATTTGGGTCATTAGTACTCTGTGAGTTTTTGGCTATTGCTCAACCCTTTTTCCATATAGGACACCAGTACATATTTGAGACTCTAGTGTGGCACATTGAAGTTTGACTCCCATGCTGCCATCCTCTAACAGTGAGTTTCTCAATTCATAGATTGAGACATGTACAATTGGTGCAATCAAGGATAGAGGGTCCAAAAATAGGAATGTCCAACCTTGCAGCAAGAGTAAACTCAAAGAATTGGAATAACAATCACACCTAGAAATATAGAGAATGATCAATTATTCACTCACAACATGCCCTACCTTCAGGCTTATAGAATTATAGAATGATATGGCATTAAGCCCAAAAATACAATGCAGGTGAAAGCCCTTAACTATCACTTCTATCTCTATCCTTGATTGATTTCCTAATGCAACTACATGATGCCTATATATACTATTTCCTAGCTCTAGAAAAGGTTTGCATCAGCCTCAAGAGGTCTTAAACCCTGAAGTTGATGAAACGTGTGAAAGGTCAGCCAAAACATATGAATTTCCTTTGATCCTTGGAAAAAAATGATGTGGATCAGGACTAAGGTTCCTCGATGATTGTGAATCCTTATGAAATGGTCTCCTAAGCTCCACAAATCACAGGATAGGTCTGCACACTTGAAAATCCAATATTGGTTGATGAATTCTCTTTGTCCAAATGCAGTTGATATTATGTTAGCAATAACTTTGTACTGGAATCTCTAAAACGCTTGAATTTTGGATATGATATAAATGTATCAATGAAGATCATATATCCTTCTCCATGACCTCTGATGTTTCAATTTGATACAATGTGGTATGAAATACTGAGACTAGGTCTTGACAACTAGCTACTGAAATGCAAGAAAACATGAATGCATATATTTTTGGTTGATGCAAGATTGCTTGAAACCTAGGATGCTCTTGCATCAATAGTCTACTCACCTGTTTCTTGAAAATGCCTATTAGAATCTCTTGTTTTCCCTTCCTTTTCAATGTGTCCTTTCTTCTTTAACTCATTAGGTAGTTTGAGGTAGTTTAGGGTTTTTTTTCCCTTAGGCTCTTTCGTGACCTAAGATCCTTGGGGCTAATGAACCCCCCTTCTCTACATGGTCAAATAAATATTTTCAATTGATGAGCACAATCTGTAGGGTGCCTACTACATAGATTTCTTCAATCTCTTCAATTAAAAATAATGGCCTTAATAATCAAACATGCCAAATGCTAAAAAAACATCTAAAAAGATAAGTGACAAAAGAAGTAGACTCATCAAGACCACAATGTTACAATGGAAACCCTTTGTGCCATTAGATTTGTTGATGAAGGGTTAATGAAAACATATTTTTGTTGAGTCACCAAAAGTACATATGAAAATTGATTAGAAAGAAGAGTCATGGTGTACATGAACAAAAGGCTCAAAATACAAAATATTTTGGAGTTGTTGGATTTGATTATAAAGGATTTCTAGAAGGCTTGGATAATAACTTAGCTAAAACAATCAAATAGAGCCACCAATTAGATTGAGGAATCAAAAGACAAAGAAAATCAAGTTATTGATACCATGTCACTTGTAACTTGATTATTGAGTTATGGGTATTGTTCAGATGTTTTAATACTTGGAAAAAGAAAACTTGCATTCATTATTGAAGAGAATTTAGTGCTCAAAGAATAAATCACTTGAAGGGAATGAAACAATTCATTTGTAAAAACATAGTCGACTAAAATAAAATTGTGCACAAAATATTATGATATCCTTACAATTAATTTTTGTATTTTCTTATGTTTAATTAAATATTTTATTTTTATAAGTTTCAACTATTTAATTAGGGATAGGGTTCATTAATTGTGTAGGTTAACTTTTCCAACATATAGCGTTGCATGTAATATTGTAGAACCTTCATTTTTTTCAAAATATGAAATGGTCTCTTATCTATCTCTAAGTAAGGTTTGGAAGTGTGACTCATAATGCAACTTTCGACATCAACACATCTAGTGAGAAGTGTCCTAAAATTGACTTCTTTAAGATTCAACCAAAACTTAATCATGGTATCCCTAGTAGTTGACCAAAATAATATCATTTGTTGTTAGTGAAATATCATATTCTTATTTAAACATAACTTATATGCAACCTAAATGATCATAATACCTTTTGGTAACCATTAATCATCTTATCTCTAACCTTTATATCCAACACAAATAGACCAATAGTTGAACACAAAAAACTATTTGTTGTTATAAAAATAGCACATTATTATTTAAAATACAATTTATATCAAACACAAATGGACCAATAGTTGAACACTATTTTTTTTATAATACTTCACATTTTATGGGAAAATACAAGGTATTTATTGTGCTCACCTTTTATATTTGTGATATGAAAAAATATTAATTGCTACCTCGATAGTTGTACACATAAGAATAATATTTTTTTTACTATAACAACATTACTTGTTTAAATGAAGACCTTTATTTTATAAATTTGACACACTTATAGTGGATAGTTATGAGATTTTATTTGAAAAAAACTAACTATTTATTTCACTAAGTTAATGAACATATTTGTGATTTTTTATAAAAAATCATAGGTTCTCATGTGTTCAAGTAGGTCCATCTTGACCAACAGTTGGTTATTTTTTTATTTACATGTGGATTAATTATTGACAATATATAGTGTTATAAATATGTGTCAATATTGATGTAATGTCCCCTTCTTGCTCTTGAGTAGTGGGATTGTCCATTAGCCTATTCCAGAGTTCCCGTAGGCTAGTTGGAGTTGTTTAGGGGACTAAGTGGCTAGCGTTGGGCTCAGTGTTAGTTTTTGACAGGACTTTCTATGTATAGTAGTGGTTAGTGTATAGTGCTTACTATTCATAGTAAGCCATAGGGAATCTTAGTGATCTTCAATTTTGTACCAATTAGTGTTTGATGAGTACTTACTATTTTTAGTAGTTACTATTTATGGTAAGTCTATTTAAGGAAACTAGTCTTAGGCCCATATTGTTTCAATAGTGTTATTCCTAAGGTGGCATTGGTGAGACTAAGGTTGGATTTTTAATATTGACTTTTAATCAGTCACTTAAGTTGCTTTTAATAAAATAATTTTAAAACTTAAGTGAAGGGGTAGATGGTCATCATAAAAATAACCTTGGAGCCTAATGTTTTAACTTAACATTGTTTTAGAAAGAAACAAAATCAAAATAGTTAAATCTTATGAGTAGTTGGATTCCCAAGGGAGGTATAAGGTGTTAAAATTAATAAAAATTAAAAAGGAACATAAGGAGGGCATTGGAAATTGGAGGGTCAAAGGATTCAAACCTAAAGTTACCCTAATTTACCTCTCACCTTCTATAAAGTTGCTTTTTGGCTCTCATTTGCTCATCTTCTTTTTGGCCCAACTTAACAGAATATTGTTGGAATGACTCTAGAGTACTTGGACTGTGTGTTGAGGATTAAATTTTCTCATCATATTGAGAGGGTTTTGGTGGCGAGAGATCTACCCTAGCTAGGTTTGAGTGGTTCCATACATGGATTGCACAATGCTTCAACAAAGTTCTAATTTTTAGGGTTTTGAAAGGTGAAAGATGAATATTTTTATGGTATTTTAATTTGTGTTTGTTGGTATGAGTGTGTTTTGGAGTTTTAAATTTTTTGGAAGTGTTTAGTAGGTGTTTGGGTGTGATTTTTGAGGGCTATTATGCAAAATCAAAAGTCTTAGAAATCTAATTTTATTAGTGGCTAAAGGACAAAACTCTTCATAGCTCAGTTTGCATTTGGCTCCTCATTTTGGGTATTGTTGCATTGGATTTCTCATCCTTGGGTGCCATCATTCAAGCCTTGGTTTGTGTTTTTTCATGGGAGATTAAATTTCAAAGGAAAATCACCCTCTCTAGGAGGTTGTACCTTTCTAAGAATTGTGATAGGGGTTTGCTAATGTATAAACCTTTTTGTCAAAGAATTTCTAGTGTTTGAGCAGCTGTTGGAGAACCTAGGGATCTTTGGAAGGTATTCAACATGGTTTTTTGGAAGCTTATATATCTATTCTACTATTTTTTTAACTCTTTACCAGGTTCGAAAAAAAATATATCAAGTCTGATAAAGCATTGTTATTATCTAATTATAAGTTTAGAAAGTATTGCTCTTGCTCCATGTTGTTATCTTTAATGTTTGGAATTGTTAGCCATTTTTTTCCATTTCTATTTGCAATGTTCTATATGTGGTTATGCATCTTAAAACACATTTGAAAACATACACAAACATATCATCAAACAAGCAAATAACATACATTTTATTTATAAAAAAAATAGAGGTTTTGATGGGGCCCCAAAACCCAGTAAAAATAGGTTTTGATTATGGGAAAATAAGAGGTGTATGTTATAGTGTTATGAGAGCCACTTTTTCCTACCATCCTATTTAGTCACATGCAATCAACACTTTTCATTCTATGAGTGAAAGGGAACAAAGGTATATACATAGGGAGTTAAAGAAAGGACATTGGAAACCCCCACCTGTTGCAAAAGGTCAAACATCTTAGAAAATCTTAAGGCTCATTGGGAGTCTTCACAAGGTGCAAAGATGCATCAAGATCCACTAGGTGAAGGGGAAAGGATAGATCAGGATCAGTGAGTCAAGGAGTTGGGATGGAGAAGAAGTTTGACACTGTGATGGATATGATGTCTTAAATTTTGGGGAAGATTGGGCAGAGTGTTGTGGATCATGGGTATGTGCAGGATCATGATAGGACAAAAAGTGGAAATGTGAAAAAGTAGTGTTTTGCATCCACCAAAAAATGAAAAAATCCTGAGTTGACCTTTTTTGGGGTTGGGTTTCAGTACATTGCTCCAAAGCAATGCCCAAGGCAAAGTACCACAAATCAGATATCCGATTTGGGTTAGGTATAAATACAAGATTTTAGTGTTATAAATCAGATGTCTGATTTGAATCAGATATCTGATTTGTGCACACATAGACTAAGAGTAATTAGGAGGTGGAGGGTGGGAAAAAGAGAGAGAGAGGGGGAGAGAGAGGGAAAGGGAGAGACAAAGAGAGAGAGGGAAATGGAGAGAAAGACAGGGAGGGAAAGGGAGAGAGACAAGGAGAGGGAGAGACAGAGAGAGGGAAAGGGAGAGAGAGAGGGGGGGAGAGGGAGAGAGAGAGACAGAAAGAGGGGAAGAGAGATAATTAGGAGGGGGAAGGTAGAGGGAAAGAGGGGAAGAAGGGGAGAGGGGGGGAGAGAGAGAGAGAGGGTTGAGGGTAAAGGGTTGATAGTTTAAGGTTGAGGGTAGAGGTTTGATGATATAGGGTTGAGGGATTATGGTTTAGGGATTAAGGGTTTAGGGTTTAAGTTTTAAGGGTTTAAGGTTTAAGGGTTAATGCTTAAGGGTAGAGGGAGAGATATAGAGGGAGTGCATGAGAGATAGAGGAAGTGAGTGAGCTAGAGAGAGGGAGAGACTTGAGAGAGATAGAG
>VDFB02037864.1:0-18232 GCA_007258455.2 Sequoia sempervirens | reverse complement strand
TACCTCATTCTCTTGCAACTCCAAAACTTTTGTCATGCTTTTGTCTTCATCACATTTTCTATCCTCATCTTGTACCCTCAAGGTCTTCTCATCTGTGACCTTCACTATCTTTGTCTCTTCTTGCTCCAAACACTCTCTTTTTCCACACATGCCTACCCTTCTTTGTGTCCCTTCTTCTTGCAAACAACTCAAGGTGTACCTTTTCCTTTTCAATTTCATACACATTAAATCTCCCATCATGTATAGAAAATCTATCAAATTTCCAAACCCTTCCTAGTATCATATGACAATCCCTTATAGGCATAATATCACATAGTAGAACATATTTATAAGGACCAATTTGAAAATCTACAAGTGCTTGCTCTCTAACCACAACATGTTGACTATCATTTACCGAATATGCCTTGTAAGGTGATTCATGTTTTAGCACTGTCAAATACAATTTTTCAACCATTTCTTCTGAAACTACATTATCCAATGACCCTGAATCAATCAATACTTTACATACCTTACCTCTACATTTGCATTTGGTCTGGAAAATAGCATTCCTCATTTTTTCTTCTTTCTCATCCAACCTTCTGATGGCCATAGTGTCTTGTATCTTCAAATGCTTCTCCTTCAGCCTTCAAGAGATCTAATTTCTCAGTTTGATACCACTTTCATGCATAGCCAGGGTTGAGATCACTCACAACAATGAAAATATCAATTCCAAAACAAAGAACTCTTCTTCACAATGCTTTTAGCCTAATAGGCATCAACTCACCCTCAAGGGTCTTAACCCTTCAATCTTGTAAAAAAACCACAAAAATTCACCAAGACCCTTACAAAGGTCCTCAACATTCATATAATGAAAATTGAACTAGTTGAATACAATCCCCAAAACAAACTCAATGAAAACTCTAAAACTCACCTTTTAACACTAGCTTACCTTGTAGTAGTGGAAAACCTATTTTTTAGGATTGTGAGAAATTTTTTCCAAAACACCAGGTGCTGTGCAGTTTTGCACACACGCCCCACTAAAAGTGGGGGCCCTCTTTTTGCTCTAGCTTTTGGTGTCTTTTGGCCCCTTAATTTTATTGATTTCATTGCCTTTGGAGGTCTTTAGATGTTCATCTTGCTTGTCCAAGTCCTTCCCCCGAGTTGTGCTTCGAAAAAACTAAGTTCTGAATAAAATATGGGCTTTTGCCCCAATCCAGGATTTTCCTGTCCGCCTAGATTTTCCCAGAATCCTATCCACCTGGATTTTCCTAGATTCCTATCCGCATGGATTTTCCCAGAATCTTGTCTGCCTGGATTTTCCCAGAATCCTGTCTGCCTGGATTTTCCCAAATTCCTGTCCGCCTAGATTTTCCCAGATTCCTGTCCACCTGGATTTTCCCAGAATCCTGTCCGCCTGGATTTTCCTAGATTCTTGTCCACCTGGATTTTCCCAGATTCTAGTCTGGAGTCCGCCTGGCCCAGATTTTTCTAGATTTTCCCCTTGGTCTGATTTCCCCAGAGGGGCCCAAATCCTGAAATTTCCCAGAATGGAATTTTTTCTGAAAATAATTATTTATTTATTTATTTATTTTTTCCAAAAATGGAATTTTTAAAATGTTCTGAAAATGAAAATTTCTTGAAAAGATTTTTTAAAATAAATTTTCCAAAAATGGAAAAATTCTGAAAATGGAAAGTTTCCTTGTAAAAATGTAAGTTTTTTGGAAAAGGTCAAGATTTTATTCAAATTTAATTTGGACATGTGGGCTATTAATGATGATATTTATTTTTCAAGATTAGGTAAATTCAAAAGTGGGACCTGCCTAAGAATCCGTGCCAAAATCTCCTATAGCTGGAGGACTTTCTGGATGACACATGAATTTGATCTTGCTGGAGATCGTAGGCCGACATGGTTAATATTCATGCATTTAATGAAAATCTTGTCCTATTTTGAAATTCTCTCGGCCGACCTATTTTGGGGCCCGTTATTATTGTAAAATCTAATTAGGCCGACATGTTTGGGGGGTTCTCTATAAATGGCATTTGTGCCTAATTTGTAAGGGGGAGATTTTAGGAGTTTGACTAGGCCAGAATTTTGCTAAGTTAGAAGGCCATAATTGGCAAGTAGTTTCCAGAATTAGTTGTAGGAGATGAGAGACTTGAAATTGTTATGTAATGCTGGAGAATTAATGCAATTGGATTGTTGATTTGGCAAACTTTGTCTTTATTTTCAACAGTTTTTTATGGTTTCTTGTTCTTGATTCTCAGATGTTAGATGTTAGATGTTAGATGTTATATTTTAGCTGTTAGATGTTAGATGTTAGATGTTAGATTTTAGCTCTTTTATAATGATGGTGAAATGTTAACGATGTTGACCGATTTTTGGTCCATACTTTTAGCAATTTGCTGATTGTAGATTGTTGTGTAAAGTTAGTCTGGGCCTCACTTCTATGCTAAGTTCAACTGTGAATGCTTGTTTACATTGTGCCAATAGTTGGGTATGTGAATGAATGTTCAAAGTCTAAAAATCTTTAGATTTCCCCAGAAGATCGCACCATTTCTGTGTAGTTGTAGGTTTGTCCTTGATCAAGCAGAGATTGATTTTATTGGGGATCTATCCATTTGTAGCTTTCATCATTACTTTGATTGATCTTAGGAGTTAGAATAAATATAATCTCTCTAAACCCTTACCTCTTTTGTTGTTTATTTTGAATTTGGGTTAGTTTTAGGATTGAAAGCATCACCATATTGTTGCATCTGATGAAAATTCACTTCCAGCATTGTTCATTTGTAAGGCCCCTTGTGATTACCAGCATTTTCACATATTATCTGAGTTGTTTATGCATTGTCATGACCTGACACCCGAGAGACCTTGGGGTGATTTTTCAGCAATTTATTGTTGAAGATTATCTTTCAAGAGAGATAGAATATCATTTTCTGTTTGAGTTGTTGCTGTGCAGAAAAAACCATCAACACCTGGGAAAAAAATCATGGATTCAAGTACCTATTTTAGAGTTATTCAACATACTTGAAAACCAAGTACAACTCCTTAGGACCAAACACCTCAAATTTAGGATCTTCACAGTTTTACGCCTTAAATTAGGTCATTTTTCCAAAGGGGCTACCTCTATATCTCCACCCCAAACCTTATAACCTCAAAAAATTCTTGTCTTAGGTTCCCAAATGAAGGATTTTAAAGGATTTTAGGGCCTCACACTCTCACATAGAACCATTTCCCTTAAACCCTCATTTTTCACCATTTTCACCTAGGGCTTATTGATTTGCCCATGCCCAGAACACTCATTGACCCAAAACCACTTGAATCATTCATTTGTCTAACTACACATTCTAAAAACATCATTATACTAGACTGCCCTCAAGTTTACTATACACTTCCTTTGTAAATCCACCAATTTTTACTCTTTTTCACCCTCTTCCAATAGGGTTCTCAACCTTCTATTCACACTAAGCCTTCCTCAACCTCTTAGACTCTTCAAACACATAAAATTACACCCAAAAACACCAGAATAAACAACTTCTAGCCTATTCTCTTTACAAATCTCAAAAACCCATACCCTAGCTATGCTTAAAAAGCACAAAACTTGACTTCTTATAGGGGTGGCATGGAGATTCTCCTAAAAAAAACCCTCACCATACTTTATTCATGAATCCTACACCTAGAATTATCTCAAACTAGTCCATTCCACCAAGGAACAATGGTCATGGAAAGGTGGAATGGACTTATAGTGCATTTAAACAAACAAACCCTTATGCCTTGTTTTCAGACTAGTTTATAAGTTTCAGCCTCTAGATTGCCCAATACACAATGAAACTTGTCAAAAATGGATTAAAATGAAGGCCAACAGCATACTAAAACAATTTCAAAACATTTAAGAGCCAATCACTACTGTACAGACCCGTACACAGGTTAGGAATGCACAAAAACTAAGAAAATAAGTTAAAAATAAAGGTTTTTGATTGATTTCCTTCTCCAAATTGATCCAACAACATTTTCTCAAGCCTTCAAGAGGCCATACAAAAATTCTCAACTCAAAATACACCCCTATAATGCCTACAACTAACCACCCAACCAACTAGACCATTACATTACTTAATCTTGCATTATTTTAACAATTATGACATGTATCACATCATTATGCCTCTTTTGCACTCTTTTGCACTAACCAAAATTAAAGACCCCTAATTACATCATTTTTGGGATCAAAGTCCTTATTTAAGATGAAATAACTCAAAATACCCCTAATATATCAATGCCCTCCTTCAAATGATGAATTCTATAAAAGTGTGTATTGGGTGCTCCTGCACCTACACCCTAGCTTAAAAATTCTTCCAAGTTGTTGATGGTGTTTACTGCACAGAAACAACTCAAACAAAATATAATATCCTATCTCTCTTGAAAGGTAAATCTCTATCAGCAAGCCTTAAGAGATAACCCCAAGGTCTCTAATGTCAGGTCTTGACAATGCATAAACAACTCAGTGATAAAATGTGACAATGTTGGTAATCACAATGGGACCTTACTACAAGAAAAATACTGAATCAGTTTATCAGATCTAACAATCTAATGATATTGTGGTCCAAGATCTGACCCAATAACCAAAGAAATAGAAAAAGATAAGGGTTTCAAAGAGATTTCTAACTTGATACTAAACCTAAGATTAACAATGAAAGTGACCAACACCTGAAATGGACCAATCCCTCAAAACCGATCTCTACTTGGCCTAGATAAATCTGCAATCTTATAGAAACAGTGCAATCTTCTAACGTGTTAATATTTTCAAATCGTAAGCATTCATTCAAACAACCCTATTGCAGTTGAAACGAATAAGCCCTCACAATCGAACTTAAGCACAACGAATATGATAGTCCAGGCTAACTTTGCAAAGCAACTAATAATCAGTTGGTTGCGAAAAGTATGGACTGAGAGATTGCTACAACATTCAAGTATCAAATCACAAGCATTATTGAATCAAATATAATCTAAATATTTACCTCCTCAAAGCAATTTTAAAGATAGAATAACAAGAACCATGCAAGACAAAAGAATACAAGTATGGCACCAAATCACAATGTCATTATTTCATTCAAATTATCCACTGTAGCAACAATTCCAACTTCTATTACAATATTCACTTGAGAGCAACTACTCACTAACTTGCTTTACTTGCTTCTAACTACCTTTCTCTATTCTACTCCTATCTTCTAAATTCTTAATGAGCTTTCTAACCCTTACAAATGAGTCAAAATGCTAGATATATAGAATCCCCAGGAAAACCTGTCGGCCCAGCAAGAGTTTCATAGTATTAATGGCACAACAACTTAGCCAAGAGGAGTTCAAAACTAGGCAAACAAGCATTAAACGCACGTTCCATCCAAGTCGGCCGGGGGTCCACAATGTAGTTGAACCGATGTGCGGGAAGATAATAGGGAAACACAAATCACGCTATAGCCTATCATTAGCTCCCTTCCCTATTATCTCTATTCCGACCCAGCATTTCATGAACCTTCAGAAACGTCCCATCCAAGTTAGCTATTGATGGCAAAGGAAAAACTCTCAGTCAATTTTTGATGGATGCAATTTGTTCCCTTGATTGTTTGACCGACCTATCCCAGTCCACCCTATATGTCATGTACTTATCAATAATTGCGAGGTAGGTAGCGGCATCGTCCAATTGGTGCTCAAAAATAGAATCATCATCAAGTGGGGCATAAACATCCTACCACCAACTTCTCAACTGCTCCAGAGTCAAACATTCAGGAGCAATCTTCCTTCGTCATGTCATAATCTTGAAAAAAGTAATGCAGCCATTATAGACACCACTTAGGGTATCATCAATCTACCTTCTTTGCTTGTAAATCTTCTTCAACACTTTCTGCCTAATTTTCAATGCCTTGAACCTCTCCCAAGGTTTGGTAGCCCTCAAAAAGGGAAGGATCCTGTCACCCACTAATCTATCCTTGGCGTATTCCATGATGGTCTTGGTTTTCAACAGCAGTAGATCTGTATCTTCCTTATCTTGTACTAACACTTGTTTCAGCCAATCCATAATCCTGGTAGTATCCTTCCCTGTTGATAGGATTTCCTTAATAGCTTCATCACCTTTTACTTGCACTCCTTTCAACCAATTGGTAGTGGCAAGGGTGGAGGCTTTCATCTTTTCTAGCTCGGTGATGGTCTCTTGAGGCATAGGATTTGCAGTAGAGGAAGAAGGGTTAATGGATTGCAGAGGCTTCATTAATTCCTCCAAGCATTTCCTGAGATTTTTATTTTCTCTCTTCATCTCTTGCTTGGTCTTCATCTCCTTTCTTAACCTACCCATAATGACTGCACTAGAACCCTCATAATCCTCAATGTCCTACTCGACTGATGTAGGCCCAAGATTGAAAGTCTGAATATTGTAATCCTTTCCAACCACATCATCTTTATTTTTTTCCAGAGTAGGGGTGGCGATGTGAACAACTCTACCATGAGCTTCATCTCTTTCAATCCTCGAGATCACCCTGGCCTTCCTCTTACCTTTATCTTTTCCAATTTTGGCTAGTAGTGCATCCCAATTCGGTGGACAATCTTCCATAACAATTTGTTTTCTCTTTATCTCTTTGTCCAGCCAACCAGGAACAGTGGATTCCAATTTCCCCTGACTTTGTTTCTCCTCCTCTTGATCTTTAGGTGCTTCCTCATTCAAATTTTTTTATCAGGAGTTTCATCTATCTTACTTTCTTCCTCTTCAACATGCTCATCCTCATGTATAGGTGAGGGAACCTTCACTATTTCTTCTTCTATAGGAGGAGATCCAACTTCCTCATTTGTGACTAGCGATCCTGCATATGCAACCAAGGGAGATTGTATTACCTTTTGAACCTTGGCCTCTGCACTATGAAGTTCTCCCTCATGGAACTCTTCCCCTTCAGTGTCTAGATGGTCATCAACTCCTTTAGCTACACTGGGTTCACTCTGGGCCTCATGAATGGGAGAAACATCATCACTTTTCTCATCATGAGAAACAACCAGAGGGAGGTTAGCCTTAGGCACACTGTCCCTGGGAGAAGGAGTCTTAGAACTCCTTGTATATACCTTATACTTCTCCCCTGAACTTTCAACATTTACCACCGGTGGGGAAACTTCTTCCCCTTGAACCTTGGAGCTAGCCCTCTCTGACAATTTTATGATTCTTCTCCTCTTGGGCACTGGTACATCAACCTCAGGTATCTGCCCTGTTTCTCTCTGTTTAGACTTCTTAGTTCTTGTCCTCTTCTTAGCCTTTGGTCTTCTATACTTTTTAGTTTCCTGATATTTTTCTCCTTGGAAACCCTTTATTTTGACTTTGAAAGGAGAATCCAACTTACCGTCGCCCTTAGGATCCTACTCGGTAGATTCCTTAGAGGTGGAGTGGGGATCCAAATCTCCCATTAGTGCATAGGTGCACTGTACACCATTATTTTCCAGCTCCCACAGCTTATGCCTTAGCCACATCCTAGTGAATTTGATCACAGGATCCATTAGTTGCTTCAATTTTGTCCCTTCCTCCTCTAACCAATCCACATCACCAATTGGTCTATCTTTTATGGCAGCATAAGCATGATCTTGGATCAAGTTCCCATCATCTTCCAATTGATCGTGAATTAACTTTACATTGTACAACCGAACTGATTCCACTGGAAGCTAGGATAAGTTCTTCTTTCTGACCTCAAATTCATCACCGCAGTTGGCCCTGTAGTCCTCCAAGTTCACCTTATGGTTATATTCCCTACTGGCCTTCTTCTAGGCTTCTCCTGTAATATCAAACCTTGATCTCTCATAATGAAAGGATAGACCAAAGGTATTCATTTCTTCCTCTAAAGCCTTGGCAGAAATAATGGAAGGACACGCTTTTGCAGTGCCAATCCTTAGGGGAAAATCTCCACCAAATCCTTTCTTGTGTTTGTCCTTCTTGACAATAGCATCAAAGTCACAAATCTGCCTAGTTACTTCCAACAAGATAATGTGATCAGTGGGGTACCTTGGAAGTTTGTATGGGGCCCTTTGGTAGCCATCAATCCGAATGTAGGAGAAGGTTGGGAATTGAATAAACCAAGCTCCATATTTCCTGATGAGTTCCTTGGCTTGATCTAAAATCTTGACATGCTCCACCTCCTGAAGCATTCTGGTGATATACATGGTAAAGGCATCATTTTCCCTCCTATAGTTCGAACCTCCCAAGTACAACTGAGGGAAAACTTCATAAATAATATCCTACCCGAAAATTCCCTTTGTATCTAATCCTTTGTAGGGGTGGAATCTTTCAAGTACATAGACCAAATATGAAGTCATTGTGAAAGTCTTGGTCTGCAACACATTGGATAACTACTCATGGAGTAGTCCACTAATGACCCCTACCCAATGGTAATTAATCTTCTCTTGCTCCATTCTCACAATCACATGGCACATCCAACTCTCAAACATGCTAGCATTCTTCAACCCAACCACCCTGCTGAGAAGAGTGGTGGCATCATAATATTCCTTCTTGAACTTTGCTCTGAACAACTACTTGGGAAGTTTGGAATAGTGTGAATTGGGCTTCTCTAGCCAAGAGTTGATGAACTACTAAGATTTCATAGTTTGCTCCCCATAGAACTCCTGAGCTACCTGCATGTTGAATCCTACCACATGAGACATGTCTGGCATGTCAAATGTTTGGGAAATGGAGACAGGGTTGAAATTTTCTACAACCCTCCCCTAAGGACCAATTATTCTCTATGTGTCCTAATCATAGTGCCTAGCGCACTCAAGGACCAACTCATAACATTGCACTACAGATGGGAAACCAGCCACATGGGACAAGCCTGATTCCATCATCCTTCGAGCCACCAAAGGAGGATCCTGAGCCACCATTCTTTCCTTAAACTCTTCATAATCCCATGACCTGACATTAGTATCAGTCACCTTCGACCAAATTGAAGTGATTTTTCTCTCAGGGATATTGCTTTTAATGTCCATTTTAATCCTCTATGCATCAAACATTGAGGACCCAACTGCTATCTTTCTAGATTCAGCCTGCACTCGACATAGAAATCGTAATAAGAACCATAGGAAAGGGAAGGTTAATCCATCAAGACACTGTTAGAATGAACCTCATACAATCAAGGGGCTGTTAAATTTCATATGAAATGATCACAACAAATTTTGGGTTTCAAGACCATCCGCAGAATCTAAGCCAAAGAGGAATTTCTAGAAATTTTGGACCGACCAGATTCCAACGGAATAGCTAGGAAACACCCACTTAATCATCAAACCTAATCATAATCAATCAATAAGTCACATGGGAAATCCAAATATGACATGAAATCATCATCAAATGTATCACAAATTATAAACAAATCCAATTATCTCACGTTCTTTTACATTTCATCAAAGTTCGGGAAAATCCATGAGGGACGGATTCCCACGAAGAACGAGCCAAACAGGAGACTTCAGAAAATCAGAGGGACACCAGATTTTGGTGAAATCTGGACTCGACCGAATTTCACGGATAAGGCAAAACTCCGACAATCAATGCAAAAGCATGTATTCCGCCAAACAAATTTCATTTGGAATGAGGTCACACCGAGTGGGGCATGTCCTGCCAACCGACGATGAGGAAATTCATGTCAAAGAGAGACCTTCTCTTCAGGATGAGGTCTCGGTGAATCCTCTTTGTCTCTCTAACCACAGAGTTTAAGCAAACACTTCAGCCATACTAAAGTGTATCTATATGAAGTCTCAGCAAACCTGCAGAGTCTTGTCGAATGTCGATGTAACAAACATATTGATATGACTAAGGGGCAATCAGGGTAGGCTCCTGGCAAATTTTCTTTGTCTCACCGACTAGTGATCTAACATAAGAAACCTTCGGTGTGAGAAAGATACTGTCACAATGAACAAATATGGACTCGAGGAGGGCTTTTGATGTAATGTCTCACCGACAGGGGACATCATGGAGAAGCAAATGGATGTCTTAGTGTTAAGTTTGAATTCGGCCAAAGGTCCCAGCGACTACGTAATGTTTCACCGAAAAAGGGGCTCAATGGTATAACCTCTGGCTGACAACATGTGATCTCTTTGAAAGAGGATCTGAGCTCACCAAGATGGGAGGCTTCATTATAAAGTCCTGGCGACCGTTAGGAGTCTTGTCGAAAGCGAAGATCTTGGCAAGAGTAGTGAGCTCACCAAAAGGTCTCTCTGAACAAACATAGTCTTCCCAACTTTAAAGGGCACTCGACGAGAACAAAATATGTTTGGTGAAAGGTCTCACCGAAAGATGGAAGTCTCAGTGATAGAAGAGATTATCGGTAAGATGAATGAAGGCTGTTATGACCTCTTGGCGACGAGGGTTTGTCTTGCCAATAGAAAGAATTTTTGGCGTAAGAATTACATTGTCCCAGCGATCAAATATGAACCTAAGAAGGTTTCGGTGAAACGCAGGATGAATGATATAACATCTCCCTGACTTCAGAGGGTCACAGCAAAGGAAATCCGGAAGGGATGGATTATCCTGGAGGGACGAAAAATCCCGCACTGTGACGCAAAGTCACAACTTAACCCCAAACACCAAATCAATCATGAATTTCAAACATTTAAAATTAGAGCAAGTCAGGGATGGACCTTCAGAAGATTTTCTTTGTGTTCTAGGCCTGATTGAGAGCGAACTAAAGATGACTAGCGATGCCCTAGGTTTAAACTCCACTAATCCGCCATTAAAGCACATGCGAGCTCAGACTTAAAACTTTCGACCACCCAAAAATCCTACTAGGGACAACTCACGATTTCCAAAGCATGACTCCTCACAAGATGAACAAATAGACTAACTCAGGACTTTCTTGGAAAACCATAAATCAAACAATTACCATGAAACCCTAGTCATGAGAACATCCAAATAATGCAAAAAATCAAACCCAAATAGGATTTATAACTTCAACGTGTTATCTGCAATCGTCAATACAAAGCAGGGCAATCAAACAAACCATGGTAAAGCATAAATCAATCCCAGAACCAGCAAATGCAAGGAGAATGGTGTCCACAAAGAACAGGGGCACGAAAGCGTCAAAGAAAACACCAGCAAATCGATCGATTCAAACTCAACAGCTCCAAATTGGATCAAACACTACCAGGAAAACACTCCTCAGCACAAATGATGATAAGCAATAAGTATGATAGCACAAAAGACCTAAAAAATCTAGTTAAGAAACATCCTTCAAAGCACGTATGAAGAAATTAATGCCATTGATAAGACAGCCAGAGAACCCAAGAATCTGATAATAGGGTGGAATCCGGGAAAATCCGGCCCACGCGGAAATCCACGAGTACCAAAAATCCCTGAACAACAAGGTCCAGCTGGAGTTTGAGCGGGATTCGGGAAAATCTGACCAAGGCAGAAAATCCCAAATCTGAGCAAAAGCCCGAAATTCATCCCGAACTCTTAAAATTTTCAACGAATAACCAAGGGAAACACTTAGGCAATGAAAGTAAACATTTAAGCATGTGCCTAAGTAAGACAAAACCTCAAAATGAAAGGGCCAAAACACCAAAACTGAAGTGAAAGAGGGTCCCTGCTTCTAGCAGGGCATGTGTGCAAAAACTGCACAGCAAATGGCGACTTCTGCTGGGAAAATGCTCCAGAGCATTTGATGACAAATAGGAATCAAGAACTAAAAATCTCTAGTTTCAATCTCCTCATCAAACAAAAAAGTCAAAATGTGAAGATTTAAAGAATCATAACCAAAGGGTAGATCAAAACCTTCCATAAACTAAAATCCAAGTGTGTGCATTCGAATTTCATTTCCCTCTTAAGCTACTACAAAACCAAGCCAGTTTGTTAGGCTACGTAAGATTCTAACTTCAAAGCAACCTGATAGGGGCCTCACTGGGCAGTCAGGGCCCATAGCCAACGAGGTTATCGATGTGACTCTCCTGAACATAGCTCTACTGCCAGCCAGGCATCCATAGCTCAGTAGAGATATTCAGGTACCCCTGATGAGTTGAATTTATTCTTTTGATATTCAATATTTCATTTTTCTGATATTCTTTTTATATATGTCACTTTCATTTCAACCTGTGAACAACAAAGTTCACACTCAGGGCTGAGAACCACAGTGGCACTGAAGCAGAAATAGGATTTTTCACCTGACAAAACTTCACAAGGATTCCTATGGTAACATAAGAATTTTTTAAGATATATGAGGGATATAAATTTTTAGAATACTTCAAATTCAAATCAAAACTAGTGACCTATCCTCAATAAATCAAACATTGAGACTATTGGTAATAGCAAAGACTTCAACCATCCTTTCAAGAAGACCACAATCCACCAACAAATACTTAGAACAATTCCAGATAATGATAAATTTGCCATGCAGGTGCAACACATCTAGGTGAAAATAGAAAAACCCCCAAAGCAAGAGCGCAAGCAAAAGAAACAAAGCAAAAGCAAACCAAAAAGGGAAACCTACTCCAACCAATGCAAAGCAAAGAAAACAAAATAGAAAGGGAACCTAATCTAACTATGTATAAGACAAGAGCTGAAAATAGCTCAAGACTAGAAATAATGCTTCAAATACTTCCCATTGACAGGCAGTGGGATATCCTCTCCAGTGAGAGTTTTCAAATGGAAAGCATTATCTCCAAGAATTTCTAAAATCTGGTAAGGACCAAGCCAAAGTTTATCAAAATTTTCATGCTCTCCCTTACGGTCATGGGCTTTATCCCAATAAAGAACCAAGTCAGAAATCCTAAAAGCTTTAATCTTGGCTCTTTTATCAAACCATCTCTTGAATACCCCTTGATGTTTAGCAAATTTTTCCAGGGCTTCATCTCTCCTTTCCTCAAGGTGCAACAATTCAGCAAGTCTTGCCTCACATTTTTCTCCCTCATCGTAATATTCATTAATGAATTGCAAGGTGGGGATCTTTAACTATATGGAAAAAATAGGCTCTCATCCATAAACTAGGTGGTAGGGTGATATTCCTATGGAAGTCTTATGTCTAGTGCGATCTGCCCAAAGAGAAAATCTAAGTTGGGTATGCCAGTCCTTCGGATTTCTTTCTAACAATTTGTGAAAAACAGTCGGGAGGTTTTTGTTGGATGACTCAGCTAAACCATTACCCTGAGGGTAATATTTGGATGCAAATTTAATGATAATCTCATGATCAAAAGCCCAATTGGAAAAATTTAATGATGAAAACGCAGGATCATTATCACAAACTAAAGACATAGGACATCCAAAATGATTGAGAATACCTGATTCGATGAAGTTAATTACTACCTCTGAAGCACATTGTTTGCAAGCAAGGGCCTCAGTCCATCTTGTAAAATAATCAGTGACAGTAAGGATATACCTGTGTCCTGCAGAGGAAGGTGGATTAATGGGACCTATAAAATCCATTCCCCATTGTGCAAAAGGTTTTACCTCAAAGATTGGCTGAAGTGGGAGTGTTGCATACTTCTCTCTGGTGGCCATAGTTTGACACACATGGCATGTCCTGACATGACTGTGGGTGTCTTTGAATAGTGTAGGCTAGTAGTAACCCGCTCTGAGAATTTGGTTCACTGTAGAAGGTGTTGATCCATGGCCTATACCATATCTATCATGAAACTCCAACATCACTCTTTCAGATTCTGCCCTTCCTAGGCATCTCGAATAAACACCCTCAATATTTTTCTTGTATAGGACAGCTCCTTTCAACATGAAACTGTCACTCTTTAAGCACAATGACCTTCTTTGTACTGAATTAAGGTGATTAGGGCACCTCTGAGTTAGGAGATAATGGACGATATCATCATACCACTCACTAGGAGAAACATCCTCTAAATTGTAACTCTGATTTGTGAGATCAGGGCTGGTTTCTTCCATTGTGTGTGTAAGCCCTTGTCCCCTTACCAACTTCATGGGTTGAATTTCCATATCATACTCTTGTAGCATAGTTACCCACTTGGCCCTTCGTTCTCCTAGCTCATTTTGAATTAATAATAGCTTAACTGCAAGATCCAGAATATGGAAAAGATTTTGTTTCTAAGGATATAATGCCTGAATTTCTTTACTGCTCTGACTAAGGCATAAGCCTATTTTTCCACACTTGGATATCTCAACTTTGCATCTTTCAATGGTGCACTCATGAATGCTATGGGATGCTCATTTCCTTGATCTGATTTTTGAGTTAACATAGTAGCACATGAATGATTAGAGGCAAACGAATATATATAGAATGGTTTAGCATAGTCCGGACTTACCAAAATAGGAGCTTCAGCAATAGCTCTCTTTATTTCTGCAAATGCTTCTTTCACCTCTGCACTCCATTCAACTTTGGCTTCCTGCTTCAACATCACATTCAGTGGCTTAACTATTTATGTGAACCCAGTGATGAACTTCCTCACAAAGTTAACCTTGCCAAAGAAGGATTTCATTTCTTTCTTACTAGCAGGCGGTGGGATCCTAAGAATGGCTTCTATGCATTCTAGATCAATGGCAATTCCCTTTTCAGAGAGAAGATGCCCCAACAATTTACCTTTTGTTACTCCAAAGATGCATTTCTTTGGATTGAGAGATATCCCAAACTCTCTACACTTCTGAAAAACTTTGCATAAATCAGAGATATGATCACCCCTCCTCTTGGAAAAGACTATTAAATCATCCATATAAATGATTATGCACTTACTAATTATGTCTTTAAAGGTGATGTCCATAGCTTGTTGGAAGGTGGCTCCAACATTAATTAAACTGAAGGGCATCCTCCTGTAGGAAAAAGTCCCCCACTTGGTGGTGAAAGTAGTCTTGTGTCTATCCTCATACTGCACCATGACCTAGTTGTATCTAGGATAACCATCCAAGAAGGACATCATCTAAGACCCATTGACAATCTGGAGCACCTCAACCAGTGAGGGTACTGGATAATTATCTTTATTTGAGGCCCTATTTAGGTTCCTAAAATCTACACATAATCTGATTTCACCAATTTTCTTTCATACTGGAACCAAATTTGCAACCCAAGTAGAGTGTCTGACTGAGAATAGTATCCTTGCAGACAATAGTTTCTACACTTCCTTCTGTATTATTGGTTCCAGTAAAGCATTGATGGGCCTTTGCCTTTGTATGAAAGGCTTTATTCCTAGAATGAGAGGGATAGTATGGGTTATGATCGATGTATCATAAGTCTTTAAGTCTTCATAACTCCAGGCTATCACATTGGGATATCTATGTAGTGCATTGATGATTCCTTGCCTTTCCTCAGGGGTGCATACTTTACCAATAAAGAAATTTTTTACATCCTCCTGAGATCCCATGTTAAATTTATCACAATTTCCACTAATGGACTCCTTCCTGGTGCTATGTTCTTGCTCCTTGACCTTGTCTAGGTCAAAAATCCTTTCTAGTTGCACCATCCCCTAGGAATAGTATTGGTCTTCAAATTGATTACCCCTTCAAGGTCTATCTCCGCTTCTTGGAGCTTAGTTTCATCAATGATTTGAGAAGCAAAAACATCTGTACTTGTGATAAAATATAGAATATGCTTATCGTCTTCAAATACCTAGAAGTTGGTAATGTTATCAGGTACTGAGAGTATTGGGGTCAGCTCCATAGTAAACTTCTTTAGTCTAGAAAGGGACAATGGTTGCAATGTACTGGCTACCTGGGCCAAGGAATTAGCTGTCTGGTTCTTGTTTCGTGGAATCAAATGAATGTTGAAGGCATCAAATCCTTCAATAAGGTCCCACACTCTGTGTCTATAGTTGGTCATTCTTCTGTCATGGCAAGAATATTGTCTCCTAACTTGCTTGACTACTAACTCAGAATCTCCAAAAACTTGCAAGATTTTAACCTTTTTCTTCAATTCCATTAACAGTCCATGCACCAAGGCCTCATATTCAGCTACATTGTTCATAGAGTGAAATTGAAGTCTGTGAGCAGCAAAAAATGTCTTACCTCTTGGGATAATTAGCTCAAAGCTTGCCCCAGCTCCTTGCTTTGACTTGGACCCATCAAATCTAAGAGTCCAACAACTAGCATCTGCAGGGCTTCCTGCTTTTTCACTTACATTGTTACTGCTGGATGGATTTTTAGAAGGCATCACCCTTTTTCTTTTAGGATCTTCCTAGACATTCAAGATATCACTTTTGACTGCAGGAGTGGGGTTGATAGGTTTATGTATTTGTTCCACTGCAGCTTGGCATAAGCAACAACCCAATTCTGAATGAGAGGCATTATGTACCCTACACCAATTGGGTAAAAGTAGTTCTCCAAAGTTCATTCCTTTTCCCAGCTGAATTTTATCTTCAATGCACTTCTAAATAAACTCTTGAAAACTATTTAGCAAAGCTAGCTAACTATCTTCTAGATCATCATTATTTTTAGCTGGTTCATGTCATTGTCTTTAACCAGTTCCACTAGGGCTTTAGTACCACTAGACCCTTCTGTAAGGTCAACAAGTGTTGTGTGGAACATGAGGACCTCCTCTATATCTGGCTCTTCAGAAGGAGCAGCAAACATATAGTTACCCATACTTCTGATACCAGAATTTCAACAGAGATTTTTGATATTCTATAATCATGTACTTCATTTTGGGTTCTCTTTCAATTCTAATCTGGTTTGGCACTCCCTTCCAGGGAAGCCACATATGGGAGTGATTAGTTGAGACATATCCATTCAAGGCCCTGGTAAAGTCTCTTCCTAGGATTAAGCCATAAGCGTCAGGTATGTCAACCACCTGTATATTGATAACTTGCTAAATCCTAGGGTCAGAAGCAATCTGCATATGAATCATATTTAGCTCTCCTACAACATTGACTTTAGTCCTATCCAATTGTGTGACTTTCTTTTGTGATTCAACAGGGGTAATTCTCATAGCTCGACATACATCGAAAGGCATAACATTGGTGGAGGCACCAAAATCTAGTAGACAATTATGCAGATTCTTACCAAATATTCGAACAAAAATCAAGAATGGAGGTGTGTATGTCTTCCCTTGAAACAGATTCAAGGGAGTATCTACTTGGACAACTTGAGATTTATCCTTTTCTTTCCTAGTGTCTCCAAGGGGCACATGGACTTGATTATGGGACTGATTTTGTCCTCCTACCAACTGAGGACTAGATACTCTGTTGACACTCTTGCTAACTGATTTATCTTGTGACATGGAATTTGCATTATAGGATCCTAAGAATGCACTCCTAATGGATAGAACTCTTAATAGCTCAAATGTGGATAGAATTACCTTCAATTTTTGGAGTTCTTTAGCAACATATGTGGCCAATTTTTCTTCATTTAAATCAGTAGGGGTCTCCCTGGGGTATTCCACCATCTTTTCTTTATTTGCATCAGCATTCCTCCCTTTTGGTACATCAACATTTCCTAGATCTTGAGATAAATATTGCTTGGACACCTGAGGGATTGATGGATTATTGCTAGCATTAGGGTTTGAGGCATGTTGAAATTGTTTTGTGGAATGGGTACAGTAAAGGCTCTCCACTGTGGGCACCTCAGGTGGCAACTCCTCACATTTTACTTTTGATGTGTGTCTCCGGAAGGTTTGCACTTCTTCAATATAAGCTTCCCTTTTAATACAAACCTCTTCTTGTATCTCTAGGACTATTATCATTCTCCTGACTCTCATCAAATAGCTATGAAATTTCATCTCCGGCCATATACCTCGGCCCGCTCTTCCTTCACTCGGTCGCGATTTCTTCTTCGTGCAATATTCTCCTCACTTTGCAGAAAAGGAGCATGGTTTAATACCAACACTGGTGAATCATAAGGAATAGAAGGTACAATTTCCTCACCGCTTGCATTATTCTCCACTTCATACTAAAAGATCGAGGCTGTTGTTTGGAATTCTTGACAGTCTAACTCATAATGTTGACTCATTTTGTGGAGCCTACACCACCTTGATAAAGTAGCCTCAACTAGATATACACCGCTGGGAGGCTTTTCTTGATTAATTGATTGATTAGCAGACTGATTAATAGGTTGATTAACTAGTTGATCTAATAGGGT
This sequence comes from Sequoia sempervirens, assembly GCA_007258455.2. NCBI lineage: Eukaryota > Viridiplantae > Streptophyta > Pinopsida > Cupressales > Cupressaceae > Sequoia > Sequoia sempervirens. The sequence continues at coordinate 236 of VDFB02037864.1, read as the reverse complement.
GGGGACTCCTCCATTATTGGGTCCTGTGTTCCAAGTCTTGTTTTGTCCTAGTTGCTACCTTCTATCGAATCCTTATCCACCACCTCTGTCAAAGTTCTGACCCGAGGGTTTTCCTTTATCATAGTTCTGTCTTCTATCATTATTATACCCTCTATCATTGTTGTAACCTCGGTCCTGGTTATATCCTCTATCATTATTGTATCCTCTTTCATGATGTTTCCCTCTATCAAAGTTTT
>VDFB02037863.1:0-23851 GCA_007258455.2 Sequoia sempervirens | reverse complement strand
AAAATGCGCCCAAGGCAGGAAAGTCAAAGAGAGTCAAAGGTTTTTATCCTGCAGCAGGGGCAAAATGCGCCCAAAATGAAAGAAGGAAAGTTGAAAAATTTTCTAAGTATGAGAAATCCGCCTCAGGGGTCAAAATGCGCCCATCCTGCAAGCAAGGCAAAATGCGCCCAAGGTGAAAGAAAGTCAACGAGGTCAAACATTTTCATCCTTCTCCAAGGCCAAAATGCGCCCAAACTGGGCCATGTCAAGACAAAACGTGGAAGGTGAAGAGTCACCCAAGGATGTTGGAGAGTTCATCCACCAGCAGGGGTGAAATGCGCCCAAGGTTGCAAGGGGTCAACAAAAAGTCAAAGTTTTTATCCTTCATCACATGCAAAATGCGCCCAACTTGCAAGCTTGTCCTCCTCACCCTCCTAAATGCGCCCAAATGAGCTCACATGAAGACAAAAAAACGGAAGTTGAAAAGTCACATGAAGGCATTTGCAAGTTCGTCCTCCTCCTACAAGAAAATGCGCCCATGTTTGAATGGTAAATGGTAAATACAAGTGGTAAATAAGGTGAAAAGTGTTACCTAGCATGGTGAAGGCTTGTACGTTATCCTCCTCCACACTTAAAATGCGCCCAAGGGGAGTTAAGTGTGAAGTATGCGCCAAATGCAAGGGAGTTATAAGGTGTTAGAAAATATTTGCTAGGCGTTGGAGGTGTTAAGTGTGAAGTGTGCGCCTAGAGCAAGGGAGTTATAAGGCGTGGAAAATATTTCAAGGTGTTGAGAGTTAAAATGAAGTGTGCGCCTAGGGAGTTATATGGTGATTTTAAAAAAATCTTATAGGCGTTGAAATGTTTTGAAGTATGCTAGGCGCCTCAGGGAGAAAATAAAATATTTGCTAAGTGTTGAAAAAATTCTCTAAGGCGTTGGACTTTTAATGAATATTTTCCAAGTGTGGAGTGAAATACAAATGTACAAGGCGTGCCGGGAATATAAAATTTTCCAAATGAAGTTGATAGAAATTTCTCTCCACTGGCAAATGAAATAAAAATTTTCTAAGGCAAGTTCTCAAAATGTGATTTAAATATTTTCTAAGGCAAAATTATTTTCCTTAGAAAATACGCCTAGAGCTCCAAGTTGATAAAATTTTCCGAGGCGAGCAACTTTTCTCAGTGATAAGATCCAGAGATGATGATATTGCAAGGAAATTCAATTTTCTTCAAGAAGTCAGGGCAACACAGAGTGATCACAGGCGAAGAACGAGTTTAAATGATGAAAATAATATTTTTCTAAGGTTCAAAATTCGAAAAATTAAATGAACCCGTTCGTTGGGTACCCATGGATTCGAGGCGTTCTAGTGAAAATTTGCTTCTGGGTACTGGACGTTCGTGATGATGAATGAATTTCTAAATCTTTCAAGCTTCGCCAACACTTTTTCAGTGAAGAATTTAATCAGTGCTTGAATTATGAATTTTCCTAAGGGAGAATTTTAAATTTTCTGAGGCAAAAATGAATAAAATGAGTTTTCAAGTGAATTTTCTTCAAACGATGAATACGAAGGGAATTGCCTAGATAATTGTGATTAAATTCTTCGAGGATGAATTTTCCAGAGCAGATGATGAAGTTTAAAATTCGAATTCAAGTAACAGAACTCCGGCTGGTGAGTTAAAAGAAGATGAATTAAATTAAATTTTCGAAAGTAAAATCCAGAACGCCAGTCAAAGTCAAGTTTCTAGAAGAATAATATTCCCGACAACTGGAGACAAGTGTCAGAAACATCAGAGAGGGAAAATTCGAATTCTTGAAGTGGAGTAGTGGAGTTTAATGGCACTGGCTAAAAATAACGTCTTCTAGAATTTGAATTCTAGCTATAAAATGGAGAGGTTTTTCATTTGTTTTCACAACTGGAGAAGTCGAACTTGCTCTGAGAGTGAAGTATTGCAGCGAACTGTTGCTTGGAGAATTTAAAATCTGAATGTTGAGAAAGGACGCCTTAAGTTGCTGAAGTAGAAGAAGGTACGCCTTGGGCTACTGAGAAGTATTTTGCTGAAGCTTAAGTTGCTGAGAGTTGAAGAAGACGTCTTAAGTGTTTGAGGAGGTACGACTTTGCTAGTGGCTGAAATCTGATTCATTGAGGTAAGTACGCCGATTGCTAGGAATTTGGATTCAAACTTGCTTATCTTAATTGAGCTTAGTAAAGTAAAACGCCATTGCTGGAGTAGAATTGAAAGAGACGCCTTGTATTGAGTTGAAATGTTGAGAACTCGAAAATACGAAAGTGCTAGTTTGTGAGATTGCTAGTTGATAGTCTGAAGTGCAAAGTTAAGAAGTTCGCTATGTGCTGATTGCTGGTTTGAAGTGCAAGGATATAGAAGTTTAAAAATTGCTGATTGCTTGTTATCAAGAAATCCGTTCTAAGTGTCAGAATTTGAACTTATTCAAGAGAAGAGGCTGAGGTTTGCAAACATGAAAGATATTGCAGCTTCTAGAATTCGACTGCAGCCCCTATCATGCCTTATTTTATTAAATTTAATTGCTGATGAAATGTTTGTTATGTTGCAGATGGCTGAAGCGAGGACAACCGGAAAAGACAATGGTGCCTCAAGACAAGCTGTGATCAAGAAGCTCAGCAAAACATTCACGCCGGAGACGAAGTTTATTTCAAAGCTGGGCAAGTTGACGGATACGAACTTGGGCTCTGTCAACCTGGAAACATTCAAGAACAGGCTATTTGGAATTGGAAGTCATCGGGCGTCAGTCACTTCGCACAACATCGTCCGAAGTGGGTTATATGCAGCAGCTGGTTTTCCGCCAGCTATTCAGTGTTCGGAGTTGATTATGGAGTGCGCCAACTGCTACGAGAAAGAACGCCGGTCGATCACGACACCAGATGGCCAAGTACTTGCCAATCTCACTCCGGCAGCCATTGGTGAAGCTTTTGGGATCCCGGTGCATAGAAACATGATCTACAAGTCCAGGGAGCGAGCGGAGCGTATGTATGCTTCTGCTTTTGAGCGATGCATGGATACAATTAACACTCACTGGATGAGCACTCCGAAGCCGTCTCGAACGAAGTTGCCGAAACAGATCATAGCAGAGGACCTGAAACAGGAGGATTGTGATCTTATCATGTTGCTGAGCAGGGTTGTCTTATATTTTTGAGCCTTGGATGTTTTATTACATCAACCTGGTGTTGGAAGGAAAGGATTATGTCAATTGGGCTGAGATGATTAGTGATAATATACATGAGCAGCTCCTGAGTTTGCGGAGGACTAAAACGTTTTACATGAGCTCCTATCTCATTTACATGTTGGCACGAATGACGAGGTACGAGGAATTTCTTACAAGGAACCCATCGGTTGTGGCTCCCACCAGTTCAAAATTCATGAGGCATGTACGCAGTTGCACCTTTCGAGCACAACCCATTATAAGCGTGTCAACGATTCATTCACCATGTACATTACGAGGCTGCTTCAGGAGAGGTTACAGTGCAGAATCTCTAGAAATGCCCAAGAGCTGATCGAGAGGTATGGGTGTCAGGGTTTATTCAATTTCCGGTGATTTCATACATTAGGGCTTCAAAGGTTTCTCGGTCATACCCTTTATAGGTCACTTCAAGTACCCAATGATAAAAATAATAATGCTAGAGATAGCTAGACGCTGTCGGGCCTTCACAAAATCCAAGAAAAGAAGAAAGGAGGGATAGAGTTCAATTGTGATGGGCAACCCTGACGAGGTGTGTCCTTCGATACAGGCAGCTAGGGAAGCTGAGAGTGAGCTTCAATTCTATCATTTCTCATATCACACAAGTAGACAACACTATGACCCGCACCATAACATCAACTGGGTGTTGTCAGAGGAATTCAAGCACAAGGCCACCATTGAGGATTACTGGGCTGATGCAGTTGATGAGATTGAAGTGAGGAAGAGAATGTTCTCTAGGTTGCCGATTACTCTGATCAGGGAGTGTGAGGCAGTTCCAGTTCCGGACCAGGTCAGTGAAGATATGGATGTAGTCCACCCGGATTATGCAGCAGTTCGAGATACTCCACTTCCACCTGTGGATTGGTCAGAGCCCGAGGTTGCTGATTTAGATACTCTATCCATCCCGGTTATGACATTCACCAGGGCATGGGTTGATAGAAAGGTGAACAGATTGAAAAGTAGGTCAATTGCTTTAACTTACAACTTAATGGGAGATCACAGGACGCCCACCACAGGAAGAAAGAAACAGATCACAAGAGGACCAGAGTCCCGAAAGAAAGAATTAGTTCAGCCAGAGCCTCCACGAGTCACAGTGGCAGTACCTTTGGAGACACGTTCTCCAAGCATACAGGAGGAGTCTTTGTTTGCTGATCAGAGAATTGCATTGAATCAGGTACCGGAGATACAGAGTGATATTCAGCCTCCACGGAGGGAGTCAATTGGCCAGAGTGCCACTGTACCTGTTAGGGTTGATCAGCAGGATCAGCAGGATGATGAGGGGACTATTACTGACCCTCAGTTTCAGCAGGAGTTAGAGGCGGCCATGAATGATGGCGATGATGATATAGTGTCAGGTGACACTCAGCCACTTGAGGACGATGAGCCTCGCCAGAATGAGGAAGAGGTGGAACAGGTTAGAGAAGTAGAGGCACAGGAGCAGCAGCCCTTCGATATACTATATGAGGTGCCCGATTGGCTAAAGGATAGAATGAGAAGAAGCCCGAGTGAGGAGATTGATCCAGCAGTTGAGATGGAAGAGTTCTTGAACCGGATCAGTGCTCCTCCACCGAAGAAGAAGGCAAGAAAATTTTCGAAAATCTCCACTGATGAGGATGGCTCTCGTACTCTTCACGTAGCAGTCCCACGAGTCGAGTGTGACCGGAGTGAAGCAGCTCCTGAAAACTATGTGGTCACCACTCTTGACTTGGGACGCCCTACTGGTGCACAGATCGTTGAGGAGTGTGATAACTCCTTCCTTGCCCTCAAGGATAGATTATTCAAGAAAGAAGGGAAATATAAGAAGTTGAAACGAGAACATAAGGCGTTAGTTGGATATGTACAGCAGTTGTCTCGTTCTCGAGGGCAGGATGTACCAGTGATAGAGCCTCCAACAGATATTCCTAGAGATTCGATCAGCGGCTTAGTAGAGTTGGGGAGGATGGCAATGTGAGGCGCATAAATGGGTCACAGGAGTTCGTACTGAGACAGAGAAATTTATGGAGGACCTTGCCTTTGCCTTTCAGCAGGCCTCTTCTATTTTGACACGGATGGATGCGGTGGATCATGCTTGGGGCGATGCTTCCATCTATCAGAGTAAGGTGATCCAGCGCCTTGAGGTGTTGAGGCATGTGCCATTGCAGTTGCTGATTGATGGAGGTGTCATTCAGGCAAATGACCGATACGATTTCTCTCGGTGGTATTCTTCAGCTATCACAGGGCGTGGCTTCTTCGATGCAGCACAGGCGGATTCAGCCAGGATACATAAGGCTATGGCCAACATCATAGATGGAGTTCAGAACACCTTTGAGGCCATATTTGCTAGGCGGCTGAGTCCAGATGAGATAAGTCTTGATAATTTGAGGGGTTTGCTGGTTCCCTTCTTCGCGGATGTTAAGACCTTTGTACAGGATGACTTTGAGAATACCGCTACATTCTCCACTTTGATCCAGAACACGCAGGACTCGTTAGCTGCTTGGAGAAAATCTTGTACAAGGCACCCAGCATTCAACACGGCATAGAGGCTTCGCTAGATTGTTCCACCGATTTCAAATGTGAGGTTGAGGCCGCATCTAGCAGATTTGTTGAGTTGGCAATCGAGAGAAGGCAAATGGGAAATCACACCATCGGACGAGGATCTTCTAGAAGACTCAATACGGAGCATTTATTGCATTTGGTTATTTTGGGAGTGAGGGAATCTTTGATTCATTTAATGTACCACTCCCTATTCTGGCAGTTTTTAGGGTTAGGGCTGAGGTGGCGCGATTCTGGCCCCTCTATTGATTGTAACCCTAGCCGTCCTTTGGGACTTGGCTAGCTATAAAAGGGGAGTCCCCCTCATTTGTAAGGCATTAGAATTAGAAATTAGAGGTCAGAGATTAGATCAGAGCTAGAATTGAGATAGAGTTAGAGCTAGATTGTAGAGCATTTTTGCATAATTTGGAGAAGAGAGAAAGTTTTCCCTTTGAAAACTTTGAAGAGATTGTTGTGTAACACATTTTATGATAATAGATCTTTTCATTGATGATGGAATTCGGCCTTGTCATGAAATGCCAGTAAGGTTTCTTCTTCTTCCTTCGTGATCCAAGTAGCTTATGAATGTAGATTACTTCGTGTGTGGTGTTTTATTGAGATAGCTTCGCCAATTCCATACCACTAGCGGCTTGTTGATGATAAGTCACTATGCGGGTCAACTCCGACATTATCTTGTGTTTAACTTCGGTTGTGGTTTACATACTTATATGCGTTGTTCTGATGGTGTATGTATGTTAAACTATAACTTGAATACCTTTTGCTATCCCCTTTGAAGATTGCACCGATTTTGCTGAGGCTGTCCGACGGAGGCTAGGCGAAATCTGGTTGAAGACTATTGAAACGAAGCCCCATATACCCTGCATTTAGAATAGAGTTCAAATTTCTTAGGCCCTTTCCCTTTTACTTTCCGCACTTTCTGATTAGTTTTAGGAAAAGAACCACATTGCCAAATCATACACATGAGAATCCCCTTCAAAATCATACATTAGCTGCTAACTGCAAGAAATCTGGACAATTGTGTAAGTCCCCTCGTACGAACACAGCAATACACATCAACCAAACCGGGTCTATTCGCACTTAAGGAACCTTGGAGTTGAACATGCGAACTTTCTCGCAATCTTAGCGCATGGAATACTTTGATCAAGAGAGAACGGAGTAGCCCAAACTATTTTGTTCTTCGGCTGATTGGTGAGGTCACAAAAATCGCATCAACAAGTTGTTTTAGCCCTCGAGGTAAGAGTTTGAACTTCTTACCCACAAACTTTGGTCTTTCTTGAAGAACTCTGCTGGCCTCTTTCTCAAACCTTTTCCATTTTACCTCCTTGGGATCAACCGTGATGCTGGTCACTAACCGCTAAAAATTCATTATAGAGACTTTTAGATATTTCACTTGTAGATACATAATGTTTCTCCTTCTTTTTGTTTTGTGATGTAAGCCAAAAGGATTCCATAACCTGCGCTAATCTTTGTTGTGAGAGCATAATTTTTTTCAATTCTTTCAAGATGTCTTCCATCCTTGGATGCTCACATGTCTTTTGACTTCCTATTTGCTTGTGATAATCTTTCGATTCTCCATATAGCAACTGATGAGACAAAAAAATTTCTTATCTATTAACCAAATAAAAACATGTATTTGTTTTAATTGTGAAGTTTATCAAGACTGAGCATGATGAGGAAAGTAAGAGATTTTTAATTAGAGTAGTAAAGATTTCATAATACATTGAAAATTATGATCTAGGTTCTTGAGATTCTTGGATAAAAATTAGGAGAGAAGGAGGAAAAAAAGTCCATTAAATTTCAATTTAAAACCCGCTCATGGTTTGAGAGAAAACTTCTCACTCAATCCGACATGCTCCAAAACTTTGGCTTCCATGTCTGAATTTCCAAAATTTGTTCATTTGTTTTCTTCTATGCTCCATAAATTCTGGAACTAATTATGATAGCATTTATGAAGAGGTTGAGCAGTCAAGGGATTGTAGTTGCAAGCATTAAAGGAAATTGGAGTGACTTGGACAGAAGTTGAGAGAATATAGGGGAAATTGCAAATATCTAGGGAGTTGTTCAACCCAGTTTATGAGCAGTTGAGAGTGTATAGGAGCAGATTTAAGATTTTTAATGATAGAAGATATCAAAAGAAGGCTTCTTCAACACTCTAACACCCTTTTGGAGTAGTTTAAAGGGATAAAAAGTGAGGATTATTGTTTTGGACAACCAAAAGAGATTGACTCAGCAAAATGGAGTGAAGACTTATCCTTTCTTTCTCCACACATGTTTCTATTTTCTAGCAAGTTGTTGCATAGCTATGAGGCTCATCTTTTAGAATTTTATAAATGCATTGTAATCAAGGAATCAAGGAAGGATTAGAAAGACTTGTTTTGGCCTAAGAAAATAAGATAGTTTCTAGTTTCATTTCAAGCAATGTATTTCCAGAATTTTTAGAGTAAAATTGAATTCAAACAAGCTTTTTATTTCCAAGAAAGCGTTACATCCCGATATTATAGCTACTATTGTATAGGGCCATTGAATGTAATGTTTGAATCTTGATGATGAATAAAACATGGTTGATCTCTTTATTAAATGAAGGAGTCCTGTTTAAATGATGGTATCATTTGATTGTTACTTCTAAATGATTTAGTTTTGATTAAATGTTGCATACAGTTATGGAATAATGATAGTATTCTAACTTGTGAGATGTTTTTACCTTGTTATGAGCATATGACTGCCGGTGTCATGTCGTGATGTGCAGGTATGAAGACTGTACCTCCGGACAGAGGAGAGACATCATTCGGGGAGGAACTTGGTCGGGTAAACAGTAACGATTACCAAACTGGACATACACACACAAGCCTTAGAACTGTGTAAGCTAAGTCATTGTTCTGGTTAAAGGTAAGTCATCCGTAGGTTTGACTAGTATCATTAGGAGTCGTGTCTTCTTCTGAATATGTAAACAAGTGATGCTTGCCAGTATAACCTTATAAATGATAAGTTCTGGTTAGAGGTGGATATGTGTATTTGTACATACGAATACGATATGTACAAGTACCCATAAGTACAGTCATGTCGATACAAACGTATTAAGCAGATGGATATGCCATACGTATGTGTCGATATAAATGTATTTATGGATACTTATACATATAGTATATATACAGATATATATACAAGTATACATACCCACGGCTAACAAGATAAATGAATTATATATTGTAATGATATCTTGTCTCTGAAATTATACGAATACATATATATTAATTTACATGTTTAACGTATAATATAAATGAATATATGTGTATTAGTATAAAGATAAGTATTTCAATATATTTAGTATTATATTAAAATATTAATATAATATAGTTTAAAATGTATATAATATTATTTAAATTGATAATTTAAATAATTATGCATAAACTATATTATGTAAGTATTTTAATATAATAAACAAATATATTTAAATAAAAGATTTGTCAAAATCAAATGAAATAAAAGTTAAAACATTGTAAAGCACGAATACAAATCTGGGAAGAAATTAAAAAAATCGCGGATTTCATAAAAATCACGAATTGATAAGAAAACGCGGATTTTTCTAATGTGTTCGTTGAAGTGTTAATCTTCAAATATGAGCCTGCATATATGCGCCATTTTTACTTTGAAAACTCTATTAAAATATTAAAGTTTTACCAAAACGAAATAAAGAAGAAAAACGCGAAAATGCAGAAGGGAAAATGAAAAACACGCAGGTAACCGCGCGACTAGGGCCAGACGTCCGAAAATGGCCGATTCATCTCTTGCTTGGTGAATAAAATGAAATCTGTACGCCATTTGAGCAAGGAAGAAGTCAGAAATGAAACTTGGCATTTAACCTAACTGTAAAAACGCGCCAGTTGAGAGTTGTCACGTTTTTAACAGTCTGAAACAAATTCGAAATGAAATAAACTTCTTGCTGTCAATTTCTCCATATGCGTTTTGAATTATTCTCCTCTTGCTGTCAATAAACTGGTCGAATCATCTTCAATCTGATGACTAAGGGTTTAAAGAATCCGCCATCTATCATTTTGACCATTTCTGGGCACTTTGCTGTCAATGAACATGCCTTCTTAAGTGGAAAACTGTTTCAATTCGGCCCTATATAATGACGCCCTTCCATTCATTGTGAACTCACTTTTTGAGAGCAATCTGAGTTTAGTGTTTTCATTTCATATCCATTCCATTGTATTGCCTGAGTTTTCCCATATTGCTGAGTTTGATAAGCACAGTAAATTATTTCCAGCATTTACCAGTCACAGTGAATTAAGTCATTTGAGTTTAAAGTGAGGTATTTGTATAGCTGAGTAGGGATTGAGTGGTGGAAGCACGTCTGTGAGAAGAAGTTATAGGAGTTCACTATAGAGTGAAATTCTTTCATAAAAGAAGCCATATTTAGCTGAAACCTTGAAGCTTATTTGAAGGAGGATCTAGAAAAGCAAATTTGGAAGGAGAAGCTCTAGAATCAGGCATGAATCTTCCTAGTTTATAATTTTTATTGAAGTATTGTTTCCATTTTGATTTTGTGATGGCTGATTTCAATTAGTTTTAATAGAGAAGAACTGTTTTGATGAATAATTAAAACAAATCATTTAAGAAGAAAATGTGAAAAGGATTCAATGATTAGGGGAATTGTGAAAAAGGGAATATAGGAGTAAAAAGCTTAAGGGATTAGAATGTTTCTCTTGCTTTAGAACGAAATAATGAAAAAGATAAAAGAGAAGGATTTGTTTGCATTTTAAAATGGTTTTTGCATGTTGTGTATGATCTCTATATGTGGGAATACGTAAACATACTTATTAGCTACTAGGATCGAGATGATGGCAGAATCAAGTGAAGTCTTTTAGCTTAAGTTATAGGGATAACTGAGACAAGTTAAGTACTCCTAGGATAAAGAGTTCCTAGTTAGGAGGAATTGATACAAGACGCTTGAATACTGTTTTCATTTCTAGTAGGTTCGTATGATTGTAGGATGTCTGGGATGACGAATTCATCCATTGAAGGACAAAACCTATGCGTAGAGTAAGGAAGCCTTAAGTCAAATCGGCCCTGAGTAGTGTTTATGATAGATGACCTTCATTCGAAGTACTGAATGAGAATACTTTGGCCAAAGTAGTGAAAGGTACGACATCCACCTAGATGTGAGATAGTTGAGACTACACTGCCAGTTCATTGTGATCCGAGTACTAGATCGAGATTGTGAAATAGCAAGGTTCTAGTTGAGTAGGACACGCGACTATGCTCGCTGGTAATCGCTAAAGGATACCTTACCAATCTCTTCTTCGGAAGGGAGGGCCGCTCACGGGGAATGATCGTGCTGGGACCGCATTATAAGTCCGTATGAAAAGCTCGGTGCGATGTTTCTCCTCCACAGCCAGTCGATGTACCAAGATTTGAAAGGATCTGACTCTCAACCTTTCTTACTTCTATTTGTGCAAAGCTACGAGCTATGTATGTAACTGTATTCCTTTTTAACTCTGATTTATATTTGCAATGAAAATGATATTCATGAGGAAACATATTGTAACTTGTACATGTTTATCAATAAAGAAAGGAAGAAATTTATTGTAATATCTTTGTTATATGTTACTTTTACATGTTTAAAGTGAAAATGGGAAAGTTTTTAATTTACGCAGAATTGGGTTGTAACACAAAGTGTGAAGTAATTTAGCATTTTTCAATTCATGCAAGTGTGTCTTATATTAGTTTCCTTCATAACAACTTGAAATATTCCTATTAATTTTTCAAATTTCAATGAAGCAGAGTAAATACATAGTCGCTAGGGTTAGCTCTAAACCAAAACAATATATCAAGCAACCTAAATCCGTATCGTACACCGATCCCGATGTGGGCAAGGTCTCGAGCATTGGTCGTAGGATCCAATGCGTAAACAGAGCTAGAAGGAACTCTAAATCTCAAGAATGGGGCCAATGATGGCTAGCATATGGTCGAGGATCTTAATGGAAATGCTGATACAAGAACTCTAACCAAGAAATGCGTCGGAGAACGACGAGCATGTGGTCAGAGGATCCCTACCATCTAATATACTGAAAGCAAACTCAACACCAAGTATGTGCTACCCAATTCCAGTATGGAAATGAAGCGACCATATGGCGGAGATAAAAGAAATACAATGCAACTTCAGAATGTAAGATGAGCATTACAAAACATGATAAAGCAAGATTAAGGGAAATGCTGACAGTACTACTGTGCAGCTTACAATGAGTAATAGAATGCCTGCAAGATCAAGGAATTAGAGCTCTTCAAATTGCTGCAATAACAAAGATGTCTTTCATAAGGCATTTAAACTTCCTAACGCTAATCCATGAAAAATGCAGATTTCTCAAATCTGATCTGACAGACCAGCAATATGAATATCATAACCAGCAACTCAGATCCCTATCAAAATGCTCATAACTCTCTCATTTCCCACCCAAATGATCTCAAATCTGTTGCAATGATTTACTATGAATGATGAGACCAAGATGCAATCATGAAACCACCCTTAAATCCCTTGTAACTTTTAAACACGATTCCCAATGCTTTGAAAAGGGGCAGCCAAGCTAGAAGGGGCGATTTGCTCTTAAAAATCAAGTTCATCAAATTAAAATCTGCAAATAATCTCAAAGGGGCGCCGTAGCCTGGAGAATAGAATGGTGCAATACCTGGAATGATGCTATTTTTATTTTCAAAGATATGTATGAAAACTACAAACTGCTATGATATCAGCAACTCCAGAAAATGACATGAAAATGCAAACAACAAATCTCCAAATGACAGAACAACTCTACAATGCAACCTTACTACAAATCACTCAAAACTACACTACCTCACCACTAGTCGCTATCTCTCAAGCGAGAAGCAATGCCAAGCTAGGAGGCTTACATTCCTCGAAGCAATCCCACAGCCAATCCGGCAGCATAACATTCCTGTAGACAAAAGATAATCCAAATGAGAACCACTGGCTTCCTTTTATAATTTGAGAGGATCTTCCCAGAAGCTTCTAGAACCCTAATCTTCTTTTAGAACCAAACCCTAATCCTCCAATAGGTGGCGTCCCACTTTCCCAAGCAATACTTGACTTTTTATTATAAACTCTATCTCTTCCTTGAAGTTGGCGTCCAACTTATGCTTGGATTAAATCTTATAAGAAATATAATTAATTCCTTCAATGAAGCGCCCACCCATAAAGAACATCTTTAAAAACAACTTAAAGAGAAGTAGCTAGGCCAAGGGGGGGGGCCCAATGTTAAAATATAACCTTACATAGCATTATTTAAATAAAATGAACTTATCTTCTCGCAAAATGCACCCCTAGGCCAAGTTTGGTCAAATCTCTGAACTGACTGAAGATGGAAATCATCTGAACTGAAGACTGCATGAACACTGCCAAAAATAGAATTTACTAAAAATAGTAAATTCATGAAGGTGCTTGGAATGCCAAGAAAATCACATCACCGCGAAGCTTATTGAAAACCCAGAAGGAAACCGTAGTTCAATCACCACTTCGCGAGCAACAGCAACCTCCAAGCATGAAACCCTAATTTAACCACCAGTAGCCTACTGCCCCGTAATAGGCCAACGATCAACGTAAAAGATCATGCTCGAAGGACATTACACAACTTTCCTATTATGCAAGTGTGCTCTTATAGGTTTGATTTTGCAAGTTTGATTATAGAATAGACTGTCAAAAAATTTTCTCCATTCTCTTTTGCATACAACCATGGACACCACCTTGGATTGATAAGTTAAATGATGAGGATTACAACGACCCCATCAACAAGGGAAGGAGAGATTATTTCTAATCCCTTGTGGAAGTGCAAGGTATTCTTGGTAAGCAACCCTTATATCATCTTTGGTAACCATGACTAGCTAGTTTGCTGCCCACAACTTAGAATCAATCCAAACCGAATCTGATTTTCCCCTTAAGGCAAGCAAGATACAAGCTCGATACCACTATAGGTGCCTTGTCAAATCTGATCCAATTTACTGATTTTGATGCATAGGAATTTTGACAAACAATTGTCTTGCAAGCTCTTTAACTGCTGGTTATTGTTTTCTTTTTGTGTTTTGAAGCAAATGATGATAACATGAACTTCAATAGCTCAAATGGAAATGTGCAATTGGCTGAACTGAATTGATAAATGCAATGTAATGTATTTTTCTGATTTTTTCCAATGCATATAAGTGACTAAAACTGAAGAGTAAATGATAGCCACAGCTAAATGACAATTTGTCAAACACTTGACATGCATTCCAACTCCTATTGCAAATTTAGACTGATTACAACTTGTAAATGTTTTTTTATTGAAGATCATACTAAGACTGAAATCGATACAATGCAGATTCAGAATTTTGACTTTATTTTATGCAGCAATTTTCACTTCAGAATGATGCAATAAATACACAAATGTAGAACCTGGAAATTGCCTCCTACTGACTGTCAATCAACTTGCAACTGATGATGATGCCCAAGAAAGAACAAGATGAACTTCCCAGCCAGGGCGCCTCCACAAATGCAATCGAACTTTTCAATTAATCACCCAGATCTGCCTGGCAGACCAGCGCCCAAATTGCAGCACTAACCAGTGATTTAACTTGCACAAAATCGCTCCAAAAACTATAATGTCAGATGCAAATCGAATTTACCAGAATTTGCAGCTAGGAACCAAAAATCAATTTCTCAAAATGCCCAGTAATTCAAAATTGCCCCTATTCAGAAAATTGTCTTAATTCACCAAAATTGACTGGATATTAAAGGCTGGAAAAATCAATTATTACTCCCAAAAATCGTCCTCCAAAAATGTATGCAAAGGATGCCAAAAATCGAACTTCAAATAGATGCCAAAAATGCAGATCGACCTTCTCAAAAATGGAATGCCGGCAACAAGGAAATCTTCAATAAAATTGAATTGCTCAACTCCTCAAAATTTGGCCAAAGGCCATTAAATTTTGACACAATCAAGTTATCAAAAAATAATCTTCCTCAAGTGAAGTGACATTTGCAACAATACATCAGCTGCTGCAAATAAATTCCTCCTCAAGTGAGATTGCAACAATAAACCAGTTGTTGCAATTAATCAATGCAATAATAAACCAGCTATTGCATCAATTTAAAACTCTTATCAAAAGGGCAATAATACATCAGCTATTGCACCTGTCAAAATCCTCCAATGAAGCACCTGTAGAAACCATGGATGGATTCCTCCACAACTCCAGCTAGGGTTGATGTTTCACAACCAAAACTGGTACCCTAGAGTCTTCAAACCCTCGGGCAATGTAAGCCTCAGCTGTTACCACGCAAGTATGGAAAATAGAATAACTCAAGACATGATGAAAATGGCTTGCATTGAGCTCCTTATAAAGAATTATCATCCAACTTCAAGAAGCTTCTAGAAATAATATTATTTTATTCATTTAAGTGACTTTATGATTTATTATTTTATTTAGTCACTTTATTAAATCAATTAAATATAAAGTCATCCTTTTGATATTAATTTATTGGAATAACTTTATAAATAATTAATTTAATATCTCCACTTTATTTTAATTAAAATAATCAATTAAGCTATCCTTTTGAAATATCATTAAATTGGACAACTTAATCAATTAATTTAATTAAATCATGATACCTCCAAATCAGGGACATCACAACTTCCTGATATGTATTGATTAGTGATTAATATTTTATAATAACCCTCTCTAATCTAGGGTTTTTACCCAGAAATGCAAAAATACAGCTATTTTCAAAACAACCAATTCCAAACAGTTACATGAAAATCAAAACTCAAATTTGGTTATGGCTTAAGAAATTACATTAGAAGCATACATAGATTACATGATATGCAATATTGCAGATCTGAAAGTGGTTGAACAATAACTAAGAATATCAACAATATCCAAAAACCCTATATGATTTCCACCCTGAATGTCCCTTCAAACTGATTATCAAATTGAACCTTGAAAACTCTATAAAACCTTGAATGATGATCTCCAGGAAATCAATGAAGTGTTGCAATAATCTTTGTATGAGACTATCTCTTAGAATGCCCTTGGGCGATCTTCCACACCTGTAGACATTGTCCTCTCTAAGGGTTTTCATCCTCAAAAAGATTGAATCTTCAAACCAACAAACCTTGTTGCTCAGCTCTCTCCAAATTTTTCCAATAAACAATGAATACTAAAAAATGACTTCTTTTGGCTTTTCATCCTTCTCCAAATTTCCAACTCCAACTTTTGCAATTAGGCTTTTGAAATAATATTAAATTGTTGCCTTTTAATATAATTGAATTTTAATAAAATATTTCATAAAGTACCATTAAAATAATAACACTTTAATAAAAGTCGCTTTATTTCCCTTATAACACCAAATTATAAAGTTACTTTATTAGAAGTCACTTTATAACATTAAAATATATTCACTTTAATAATCTCATCAAATTGCCAACCTCACCAATAATCGACAACTCCGGTATAGATCCAAACATGCTCCCCCATTGCCGGGCACAAGCACTTCACCTCCCAGCACAACTTACTATAACAGCAAGTAAACACTTGCAATGCACTCACCATTTCACCACCAGC
The DNA here is from genome assembly GCA_007258455.2 of Sequoia sempervirens. Taxonomy (NCBI): domain Eukaryota; kingdom Viridiplantae; phylum Streptophyta; class Pinopsida; order Cupressales; family Cupressaceae; genus Sequoia; species Sequoia sempervirens. The sequence goes on along the minus strand of VDFB02037863.1, from coordinate 7,524 downwards.
AATACACAGCAAACACCCACCCTGCTGCCAGCCCAAAACCAAAACGATGCGGAAGGTAACTCTAACCAAGAATGTGCCCATGAGGGATGAGCATGTGGTCAGAGGATCTGATGCAGTGCTTAACTGAAAGGAACTCTAACCAAGAATGCGCCCAAGAGGGACGAGCATATGGTCAAAGGATCTCATTACATGCAGTACTGAAAGTAATACAATGCTGAAAGAACTCAATGCCAAGAATGTGCTTCCAAACCCAAGGTGGGTAAGGCGCTACCATTTGGCGAAGATTCTATTGAAACAATGCAGAACTGAAAGTAACTCAATCATCAAGCATGTGCACTCCAAGCCCGAGATGAGCAAGGCGCTAACATTTGATGAATGAGGATCTAATGCAAGTACAATGAAGACTGGCAGTGGCCAGTCTCTTCCACTAAAAGTGGGAAATTACAAAAAGCTTAGCAAGTAAATAAGATAGCTGACAGTACTACTGTTCAGCTTTACAATGATATAGAAATGCTTTACAATGATATAGAAATGCCTGCCAAGATCACTGAGTTAGAAGTATATCAATGCTGCAACAATGTATATTGTCTTTTCAATGGTCAACAATAATTCCTAGACTCAAGCCCCACTCAAATGATGATCTCCTACAATCTGATATGACAGAAATATGACTGAAAATGCACAGACCAGCAACCCTACAACTCACCAAAATGCTCATAAATCACTCCACACTCACTCAAATGACTTCAAACTTGATGCAGAAGACTCTAAGGATGATGGCGCCTAACTTCATGACCCAAAACAGCAACCAAGACCTGATATTATTTTGTGGCACAACTCCCAAGATAGCCCAGCAAGGTACAACCTCAAGAGAGGGGCGATTTTACAAGATAAATTCAAAGACTCAAAAATAAAATCTAAAAACCTGCAAGAAGGGTTGCCCCTAGCAGAGAAAGAGATTAGTGAAATACCCAAAACCATACAAAAATCACACAATGACTTCTAAGCTAAAACTACTTTCAGCCATGCTAAAATCAGCAACTGTAAAACTGACCAATCTCTGAAATCTTCAACCTTGATGCTCTATCTGCAAATCTGGATGAGAAGCAGTCTCTGAAGTCTTAGCTAGGTGCTATCTTTCAAGCACGAAACCAAGAGCAATGGCTAGGAGGTATGCATTCCTTGAAGCAACTCTGAAAGCATTTCAACAGCATAATAGTATGATAGAAAAATAAGATATCAAATGAAGAATAGAAGCCTCCTTATAAAGACATTGAGAAGAGCCTCCAGAAGCTTCCAGAAGATGCACCCACACCAAGAGAATCTAGGCTTTTTGACTTGACTTTTTTCATACAACCTTCAATATGGCGTCCCTCTTCAAGAGATATAAAATTTGATAATAAAATAAACTCTCTTCCCAAAGTTGGCATCCCCTTTATAAAAAGTATTTTTCAACTTTTGAAATATTTTAATTTCCTCCTAATGAGGCGTCCACCCTTCAAGACCCCCTTTTTAAAACAACTTGAAGTTGTACTGCTAGGCCAAGGGGTTAATGTTAAAAAATAACATTATTTTAATTAAAATAACTTATCTCTCCAAAAATGCATCAAAAGGCCAGAAATCAATAATACCAATTGAATTGCCTAAAGAGGAAAGCCTGCTGAACTGATGCCAACTGGACTACTGCCAAATATAGAATTTACTAAAAATAGTAAATTCAGAAAGTTGCTCGGATCCAAGTGCATGCCATACCATTGTGAAGCTTTCTGAAAACCCAGAAAGAATCCGCAATCCAAAATCCCAAACTCCAAGATGTAGCCGTCATAACTTACTAAAAACAGTAAGTCCGAAAAGGTTGCCCGACGCAATTGCATGTTATATCTCTGCGAAGCTCTCAGAAAACCCAGAAGGAATCCAGAATCCAAACAACCAAACTTCAACATGCAAACCCCCAAATCTTCAAAAGAAACCACCAAGCAGCTGGAAACCCTAATTCTGCCTCTGACTCACCGACAGCACACCGGGGATAGGCTATCAATCACTGGAAAGAGTAGTGCTAAAAATGGAGACATTACATCGTCCCCGTCTCATAAACTTGGGGTAACATAGAAAATTAGTGCTTTTCAAAAATAACAAACTTCTTCAAAAAGTTTGGAGAGCTCCAAAAATGTTGAAATTGAATCTAGAAAATATCATTGGACTTATCTTGATTTTTTGAACTTATTGCCACTATCAAAGTTCCTTTCTGATAAAGTTTGCATTTTCCAAGAATCTTGGAACTTTCCAAGAAAGGTGGAATGGACGAAAAGGGACATTACAGGCAATGATGACCAAGATAGTATAACCTGGTACATTGGTCCTAGAATTGGTCAAGTATGTCCATGGATGTACTTGAGTGATTTAGGACCAAAAAATTAAAAATCAATATCTTGTGTCCAATTTCATAAGGTACCATTTTTGAATTTAGTATTAACTTTTGGGACAAGTCATAAAAGATTTTGGTAGGTCTAGGGGTGGGTTTAGTAACATAGTTTTAAATTTCTAATAGTATTAAAATAGACACCATAGTTTCAAACCATTGTTGCTAGTAGATTCATACCTTGACTGTAAAGTCCCCATTTTGGCCATATGCTCTTCTGTGACTGATAGCCTATTTCCGGAAATCCGTAGGCTGATCAGAAGTGAAATTAGGGTTTCTTTCACTTGATGGTTTTTGGCATTTTTCGGAATTTACTATTTTTAGTAAATTCTATTTTTGGCAGTGATCAGTTGTCAGCACTTCAGTAAGTCATTTTCAGTTGGAGCAGTTGTTTGGGTTTGATTTTGGCTTTAAAAAAGCATTATTTGGTGAAATAATATATTTCAAGGCATTAATGTTTTAATTTCAAGTTGACCCCTTGGCCTAGTTCATTAACTTTAAGTTGTGTTTAAAAGGTGGCCATGAAGGGGGACGCCCTCATGAAGGAGATATTAAATATTTAATAAAGTTTTATTGTGCCTTGAAGTGGGCACCATTCTAAACGAGGATTTAATATTTTGAATTTTAAAATATTTCAAAGGGGACTTTTGGCGTCCCATTCTTGGAGGAGTTTTGGGAATTTGAAAAGTCACCTCTTTTTCTATAAAAGAGAAGTTTTGCTCCAGCTTTTATCATCCATTGTTAATTGCTAAAGTTATGTTGTCGAAATGACATTGTGATTATTTCTTCGAGGGATGTTTACCTCCTAGATTCCAATCAATTTCGTGTTTGAGAGACAACACCTAATTGGTTTTTATTGCTGCTTCTCATTCAGACTAGCAGATGGAGCTCAATTGTTGAAGATTTTGGAGTTTTTCTCAGTTTTGGTGTTGCTGATATTACCTCTGACTGAGAGTGTTTTTATTCTACTTGACTTTTAGAGGCATTAGATATCATTAGACATGTTTTTAAAATTGGTTTTGGATAGGAAGACCTTCCACAAGAATTGGAATTTATTTCCAAGTCTTTCTTCATTTATAAGGTACCTTCCAGAACGTTTCATCACCAAGAGCATTGGGAGTGGTACCCATCAAATTAATGAATGACTTTGGAATTTGTTTTATTTATCTTGTCGTGACCTATCTCAAGGGTTCATTGCACTTCATTTCGCCATTCAATTATTTTGGGTGGTGCCGGGCGTTTGTTGTTCCTTGGGTTCTTTAGTCGTTTTAAATTACAAATTTCCCCATCGAGACTTATTTTGGGTTTGGTTTTCGTTGCTTTCTTCTTCGTTCATTGCTAATATTACCGGCATGAATACATCTGAGTATCTGAATTGCTACAGGAAATCATTTCTGTGTTCGTAACAATTTACCAACTCTGCGCACCTATGGCAGACCCCATAAGCGTTGAGTGCTGTTCCGGGTTCTTATTTTGCCTGAACCAGCTACTTGACTCTCATTAGCATTACCACCGGATGGTTTCCCATGGTGTTGAAGATGTATGCAACCTCGCGCACCCCGCTGTCCGTTGGTGAATTCCACTCTGGCAAAATTGGATGCTGCTTCCAGCAGCCGGTGAATTGGTCGGTTTTGAATACTTCGGTTGTCATTTCAGTTTGCTTTCAATTTGTAAGTACTACTTTACTGTATGTTAGCACCTAAGCCCTCAATGGGATCTTGATTACACATTCTTGAAAGGCGTTGGTTGCATCTTTGAATTTCAGGTTGCATTCTATTTTTGTATCAAGTTTAGATCCTAGGGATCCTTTGACCATATTCCCGCCCCTCTTCCTTAAGTGGTTTTAGGTCGCATTCTTGATTAGAGTAGCTTTGATAGTGTTTTGGTTTTGGTGCTAACGCTAATCAAGTTGGCCAAGTGTTGGTGATTGCGTAAAACTGTGGCAAAAAATTGGTTAGCATATTTCATTGACCCTTGGTACTCGTCACTTGTATCAAAAATTCCTATCTTAGAGACCATGTGGGGATGCTTCTAGACATTTGGAGACTTAAGATGAAGTTTCTTCATATGCCTATACATATCATTGAAGCATCCCTTTAAAATCGGGAAACTACATAGAGTGTTCCTAAAGTGCTGATATGTGTTTGACAAAAGATAAAAGCTCTTAAGAAATGCACTAATAGACATGCAATTGTCTATTTTTTGCATAAACTTTTACAAATTCTTTTGTAGCATAAAATTTTCTTATCCAATCCCAAAGAGGTAATAGTAGAAAGAGAAACAATAATGAGACTGAAACTGCATTAATGTTTTATCAATTGATTGAGAATATATCTGAGGATGACCATACTATGTTTTAAAAATAGTGGTATTCCTCTCTCACTCATTGTCTGCCATCCCTAGGTGATTATGGTTTTAAATTTTATGTTTGATTATCAAATATGATATAATGAAGCTTTGTTTTTGTTGACATCAAATTAAATGCTTTAAAATGTTATTCTTAATTTTTTTATGTATATTATAATCTTTAAAGTTGCATTTCCATTTGATAATTATGTTTTTCTCAATTAAATTTATATTTTTTTTATTTTTGCCAACTCCAACATTTTTTTTGAAAATAGGGTACCCGTACCCATTCCTTTATCCCATACTAGTGCCGGTCCGCATTTTTGATACCAGTACTAGTGCCCATCTCTTTGTAATTATGTTTGAAACTTAAACATGTGCATTAGTATTCACATATCATTCTTCATATCAGATCAATAAGTATGCAATAGATCAAAAGACTCAAGTATAAAGACCCTAGGAAAAAGAAACCTTACCTTTTCTCTTATGTAATGCGATTTCTTTGACTAAATTCATTGACTATTGGTGGGTGATATACTTTACTACACTTACACCAAAAACGAAGTATGTGAGCATTGGGTACCTCCATGAATTTTACAGCTTACATTTACCTTGTCACTATGGTGAAAAGTCAGCCAAGGACCACAGTCTAAAATTGGATCATAAGCCTCTGTATTCTTAAATTATAATATATCATGCAAAGGGGCTGAGAAAGGTATATTTGTATAGATATAATTGGATTATTATTTATACATAGCACTGGATTTTCCAGTTATACTGATGGACCCTTGAAGCAAGAGTCAAATTTGAATGTGAGAAACTGCAAGATTGTTGTCAAAGGAAATTGTAGCCGTTAAGGGAAGAAGAAAAGGTTAAGAGAAATCATTGATGATTCAAAAGAAAAACATACATACATTACAAACATACTTTACATAAAAGAATGATCTGATGATTAAATTGAAGTAAATAATATCCTTTGAAGTTTGCTGGCCGACTTTCTCTTTTTTGGCACCTTCACAAATTCAAATCTGATGTCTCTATTTTGGCCGACCATGTTTTAGGACAAGTCAAAAGTCACAAAAGACAAAAATAAGAAAAAGACAAAAGACAAGAGAAGGCTACGATTTATAAAAGGCAGGGCTTGAAGTTAACACAAGGCAATGGTATTTAGTTTATGAAAAGCAGTGATTCCATATTAATATTGCAAGGTGGCGCCCAAAGTCTAAATAAGATCTGATCACCCCATATTTTGAATTAATTAAATTCAGTGATCCTTATACATTTATTTAATGTGGCAGTAATTAATATCATTAAGATGGGCAGAAATTAATAAATAAAGAGGTGCAATCAGTTTAGTTAAAGAAAAGGCAGCATTTATTATGTTTTGTTTTGAAAGGGAAAAGTCATGTTTTTACCAAATAGTTGTGTCTATTTCAAAAGGTTACCTCTCTTCTTGAAGGCATAATACATATGAAAGGAGATTGTAATTTGAGAGGAAGGAGTGTGTGTTGTCGAATAAAAAGACAAACAAATACATCATATACACCAGACTTATGAAGAGCAGATTGTAAGGAGATTATTTGCAGACTTATAAGGGGATTGTAAGAATATTATTTGCAGATTTATAAGGAGATTGTGAGAAGATTATTTACAAGACTTATAAGGGGATCATTGTTACCGGCTTCTCTTGATCTATGTCCCGTGTCTATTCTGGGAGCATCTGGGGCACTCCTGTGGGTGCCAACGCCTAGGGGGCGCCTAAATTCAATTAAAAAAACATAAAAAAAGTTGCCAAAAAAGTGCAACTAACCCTAAAAACGTCCTCGAAAGCCCATTTATCTTTTCATTGCTCTCCTCAAAACATTCATCAAACATTTTTTTCCATTTTTTTATTTTGAAGCGTTGCTGATTTTTTGAAAGAGATTGATCACAAAGTGCCAAAGGTTTGAGGATACCTTGCACAAAGGAGATCTAATCATCTAAGGTAAGCATTGTAACTAATTCTTTAGTTTTTAACAAATTGTTTCAAGTCTTTTTTTTGGTTAAATTTTTTTTAGAAAAGAAGAAACAAGTTTCGCTATTTGTTACAATATTTTTTGGTGTTCATTTTGAACTTTCATTAGTTTATACTTTATAAATTATATATATTGTAGGGTTGTATTTATTTATTTATTTTATAATTTAAAGTTTTTTAATTTCTTATAATAGCAAAAATCAAATTGCAATCTATTTGAAATGGCCACAAGTTCAAGTTCAGTGGGTGTTGATGCAAACAAAAAAATTAAAATTGATCAAGCATCCCTTTATGGAATTATGTTATGATGCTTGAACAACTTCCAGGAGGTGGGGCTTTTAGGAATTGTGGAGAGTGCGTAGTTGAATTTAAGAGCTCATATAGTCAAGTGAAAGCTCACTTATGTGCACAAAGTGGGAAAGGGATGAGAATATTTGAAGGACGAAATAAGAAGGGGTTGCCAATGGAAAAAAATATGACATTCATTAGAGAACAAGAACAAGCTGTTGTTGTGAGTTAAAGAGCAAAATTAAGATCTCATCCTGTATCAAAGAGAACATCAATGACTTTACCTACAAATTTAGTAATGGCTTCTCAGCATCCTTTCTTGGAGACACCCTCTAACCAAGTAGAAGATCCCACTCCTTACATTCATTAGAGAACAAGAACAAGCTGTTGTTGTGAGTGAAAGAGCAAAATTAAGATCTCATCCTGTATCAAAGAGAACATCAATGACTTTACCTAT
>VDFB02037860.1:0-18961 GCA_007258455.2 Sequoia sempervirens | reverse complement strand
TCAATTGAGATGACCCCTATAACTATATCAAAAGTTTTACAATCTTGATTAGAAAGGTGAAACTTGGACTTAGCTGAACATGCCATGAAAGGAGACTCTTAGAAGATTTTAAAATAAGGTCCTGAGTAGTTTTAATTATTTTTTAAAAAACCTTAGGGCACAAACCCAATACATCTTCCCAAGAGGATGATTATTAACTTGAAAATAGGGGACCACCAATTATTCTATTGATTTATGGAAAGGCCATTATGGAAGCCAAAACCATTCTAGAGGAGCTAAGGTTTCATGGCTTCTCATCTTCTCCAAATTATTTTTATCACAAAATTCCCTTGTATTTGAGCATAATTTTTCATGATAAGAAGGGTATGAAGCTTAATTTCCTTCCAAGTCGCCCACCTAGTAGGATGGATAGAAGAGATACAATTCCACACTAAAATTTTACAAATCTTTATTACCCTAAAGGGTATGAATAATCCACTTAGTGAAGAGAGAAAAACCCTAATGATGAGTGGATAATAACCCCAATTATTCAAACTCCCAAGAGAGACAACAAAAATCCCAAGCCACTAAATGGAATCCCCTATGATTCTCAAGATGTCTAAGGAAAATAATGAAGAAGATTTTCCATCTTCATGTAGAAAGCCTTAGAGGGAACCCAACATGAAGAGTAATAAACATGAGTTGTAGGAAGAATATTAGAATAAACCCAAAATTTTCCAACCAGAGATAAAGGTTATGTGGCCTAATAAGTGAACTTTATTCTAGCAAGAATAGCTTGGCACAAGGATGCCTGTGATGCTTAGAGGCAAAGGGAATACCAAAAATTGTGAAGTCTTCAGTATGATTAATACATTTACAACTATGGGGGTTGAGGCACTTGAGGGCACAAGTAGGAAGGATTGTATGTAACATTGAATCTTATGCCATTAAATGACATAACCAAAGATCTTATGCCATCAAATGACAACCAAATATTTTATAAAAAATATTTAGTAAATGCAAGGGTTATTTGATATTTTTCTCCTCTTCTAAAAGAGAGGAAAGAGTCATTACCAAGATGACTATTAATAAGATGAGCTAAGAAATTGGGAAGATAAATTCCTTTAACTAGATCTTGAGACACAAAATGAGCCAGAAGTACCTAATCAAACCCTTCAATGACAAGAACATAAAGATTTGGAGCCAAAGGACAACCTTGTCGAATGAACCTAAAAATCCCAAAAGAATTTGATTACTAACCATTGCTAGTAATACAAGTAGAGATAATTGAAAAACAATACTAACACATTGAATGAATTAAGGCCCAAATTCAAGAGCCTCTAAGATAAAAGGTCATTCAATGCAATCATAAACCTTAACAAAATTAATTTTGATGAACAATGCCTTTTGATGAGAGCGTCAAGCCCATTCTATACCTTCCCAAAATATAATTATATCATCTAATATATATTTGAACTTGATGAAACCAATTTTCTTAGACCTCACAATTTGAGAAAGGAGATGCTATAAATTTAAAGCCAAGAATTTGACAATGATCTTATAATAGACATTAAGCAAGGTAATGGACCTCTAAAAATAATATTAAATAAACAAAAATAAATAAATAACATTAAATTTTTTATATATGATTATTAATATAATTTACAAGAAATTAACCTTTCATCTTAAAAAACATTAAATTTTTATATAAGCTTCAAGATAAAATAATAATAAATAAATCAAATAATGTTTAAATGCTTATTTGAGTGCATACATATACATATTAAAATAGTTTTTAACATATATACGGTTTAAGTATATGTGTATATAATAGATATATATATCCATGTATAAAAAAGAGATATTTGCAATAAATTAAAAATAAATAAATAAATTGAAATAAAAAGGAAAAAATTTACAAAGGAAGTTTTTTGTCCATGTTTTTTATAAAACTAAGCCATTTAATCTTCTTTTATTTCTTTCCTTTCAAGCACTTTTATAACGCAAGATTATTCTTCTGGATAATGAAAACCTCAAAGATTGCTCCAGATCCAAGGATGAGTGTGGAATTTATTCAATAAATGAGATTGAATTCTCACTCATTCCAAAAACTCTAATCGGTCGCTTTAAAAGTGATTGTTAGCTAATTAAATTTAAATCAAGTGTTAAGGTATGGTGCATGGCCATGTTTCTTAGGACCCATAACTTAAATTACAATTAAGTAATTTAAATTGAAATAAATATTATCAAGTGAGTTTAAATCATCTTTTTTTTCTTAAAGAGTTTAAATATTATCTTTAAAACATTATTATAATTCATTTTTTTTCATAATAGTATGACTTAAAGTTTTATTATTTAGAGCAATAATTGATTTAAAATTCTATATAGAGATATACATTGTGAGACAATAAATGAAGGAAATCATTTTATTTTATTAATGCACTATTAAATATTACTAATTTGTAATTGTACGTGTAAAATATTTAATGTAATAATGTTGTGAACTATTAACTTTAATATCATCTAGATAATAGATTTTATTTTTAGTAGTTCTTATACTAGGTCAAGAGAACCGACCATTAATTATATTTCAATGACTCACTTTAAAGTAACTAGTCATCCTCAATGAAAAGTTTGAAAATGAATATCAAAGGCATATCTGAAAAATTGGATGTTGGTGGGACAGAAGGGTACCGAGTGGCACAGTCAAGCTTTCCCAGTAATGATGGCTTAAGGTGTACATGCAGGTATAGGAGGATCCTCGATGGGGATAATCCTATTAATTTCCCATTAAGGAGTATGATCAAAAATCACATGTCGATATTGGTTTTGATAAAGGTCATCTTTTCAATATGTGCCAAAATGCCCTCTATCAGTTATTCACATATTTCTATAGAGGAAAATGTCAAGAATTTAATTATGGTTGTTAATGCTTGTAAAATTCATAATGCTTTTTGGGTTCTGGGAAACGTGAAGCTGTCATCCCTAAGAAGAAACTTCTCGAATTACAAGTCTTTTGTGATTCTATGTTTAGTTTGGGTTTCAAACATTGGTTTCAGTTAGGGTATAAAGAAGTTTGCTAGGGAGAGCATGAAGTCTAGTCAGTCGTTGAATAAGAACTTGTAGATGGGAAAGATGGGAGGCTCGAGAAAAAGAACTGAATAGCCTAACTGCCAAGCGCTGAAACAAAAAGGCAACCTCTAGAGTATGCTTGAAAACGCAGGAATGGCTCCCTTCTTCCAATCCCTCAAAGGATATAATAAAAGTTTAATGGCGAAATTCACTAATTCTTGGAGGAGAGGTTGGGTTTCTATAGGTGTTGTGAAATTTGAGGTTACTTCTCATTTCATAGTCGAGGCCACGGGGTTGCAGAATTCTGGTCTGAAGGTTGTCAAAAAGAGTGGAGCTGATTACCAAATATTTATGGAAAATTTTCTGCACGAAGAAGAAAATCTCAAGTGGTTCCAAAATGGGTACGGAAGACTTGAACTTCCTCCTCCTTTTTCCTTGGTGAGTCTATTTGTTATGTTATAGTTTACTCTTGAAGGCCGCTATATGTTTGTCCATGCCCATCACTTTCCTATTCTAAACCATATCAGACATGGGGAGTGCATAAACATTCCATTTTACCTTCTATCCTCAATGCAGCTAAATATTGAGAAAGGTGCTAACCTGCCGCTCCACGAAGGCCTAATGCTTACTTTGTACAAATTTTCCCTTTCCCAACATCCCCATGGTAGTCCTCTTAATGCTAGAGTTGAGAACCTTGACCAATCTGATGAGGACAATGTTGAACAATGGAGGGTGGATAATCTAGATATTGTTGAACCCTATTGAACAACCTCCCTGCAACCCTCCTAATATTCTTGTGAGACATTTGCTCATCCCTGCTAAGAGAAAATATTTGGTGGATAATGTGTCGAACCCTTCTACCCCTCGGTCTCAGAAAAAGTGAGCATTCGAAGAGTGACAACTTGCTACTTTCTAGAACTACCGCTGAAAAAAGGAAACACTCTCCCCTATTGCTTGAGCCCCCTAAAGCCAAGAAACTTAGAAGGGATGTCAATACTAGGGAAGTTATTCATATTTCTAAGGATGTGATTCAAAAGGAGACAAGAAAGGACAATTTACAGGGATAGGGGAGAGGTGGTAGCGGTGGAAGAAGGTCCGCTCAACTAGTGAAGGTGGCCTCAAAAGAGAAAAAGGGGAAAGAACAAGTGTCTATGGATGTGGAGGATATCTTGGGTTATGAGGAGTTCAAGGCTCATGAATACGATGATTCTGAAGATTATGATTTCAAGGAAACTTCCTATGATATGGGGGAAGAAGATTTGGAGGAGGAAGAAAAAGATGAGGAAGAGGAGGAGCAAGTGGAGCCATTGGAGGAAAAGAATGAAACTGGGAACGAATAGGATGTTGAGCTTTCTGGCCAGGAGAATAAAAATGATGATTTGAGTATTGATTTTTAAAAAAGTAGATTAACCTTTTTGCAGTATGAAAAAGGTGTTGGTTTCTCTGATGAGAGTTACTAATAGGTTAATGAGATGTGCAATGCTAGGAGCAGCCTCGGGAGAAGCGAAGATATCCAAAAATTTGAAGAAGTAAGGGAAATCTGATGCCCTCAAATTGTTGGATGAAATAGAGGGACCTGACTGGCGCAAATATGCAGCTCTCTTAGGAGAGTATGGGGACCTATTTAGGAAAGCTAGCTAATGGCTTGGTCTACAAATTTCTTGCTTTTTGATGGGTTTTTTGAATTATACCAATTTTTGGGACTGTTTGTTAATTCTCTATAAGATTTGGTTGAATACCACCTGGTATACTGTGGACTTAATTAATGGCCTCCGTAGCTCTAAATTAGCTAGTAGTAATTTTTTTTTTTTGATAGATAATGGTTGGACTATTATGATGGTTTTAAATTTGGGCCTGTGTGCCAACCTGAAGCTATTTTTTGGTTTGGTTGGTGGTGTTGTTTCCCACCTTGACTACTCTTTTCAATCTACTTATGTTCCATGGGATCATGGCCCTTCCCTTCTTATTCAATAAAAAACTAATACTATTCTACTTGTGGTTAAATGATGTGTTCAATCTGTTAAATAAATTCTCTTATATTACCTATCCAAGGGATGCATTTGAATCTTTAGTTTGAGACTCAACCTTAATTGAGTTGTTGATTTTTCTTTGGCTAGTTGTTTGATTATAGAGATTATTCATGTATTTTTTTCTCCTTATTTTTACACATTGTTGACATATACCTTCCGCACATGTTGGATTTATGTGGTTTGTATGTAGTGATGCCATGTGTGTGTATGTTACACCATATCAATGTGACAACTCTTTCATTTTAAAAAGTGAATTTGTTGTTCTAAATTTTAACTATCCTATGTTAGACATGAGTTAATGTTACCAATTTTTTGCCATAGCTCAATTGGTGGAGTTGGTTGAATGTTATTATATCATGAGGTGGAATTGTAGATTAAGTTCAAATGCTATTTAACATTGTTATCATTATTTATCAAGTGACTGCTATACATTTTAAAAGGAGATGGAGTTTCAAAATGCCATTCAGATATTGCAGAATTAAAAGAAATACAAAATTGAGCAAATGAGAAAAATAGCATTTGAGATGATTTCTTTTATTTCATAAAAACTCATATTTACAAGGCTTCTTTTGATTTCAAGAATCAAATATTACAACATTGCATTTAAATGCATTTTCTTTTCAAATGAAAAGGAAGAATTGAAATAAAAAATCCACACAAGCCATGGATGTGATTGTTACAATACATCACTAATAGCACATTATACTACTGAAGATGCAAAAAATAAAACATATAAGTGACGACATAATCATCATTGCCTGATTATCGATGTTTGATGCTGGATGATGCACCGTTGTCTTCTTGTGCTCCGTTGACCTGTAAGATGAAAAGAGGGGTGTCAGTGGCTCTGATTATGATGCAACCTATATGAGGCACCCACAATAGTACAACCTACTATTAACCATGCATTGAAACAATCAATCAAGTGCAGTACGAAAGAAATCAACTGAGGAGAATTAACAATATCATGATCATCATTTTCTATTTTTATGCTAACATTGTTTGCTTCCTTGTGCAGGTATAGGTAAAATCATGAAGTTGATCATTATTCGAAGACCAAGCATGTGGAGAAAAACAGGCTCCCACGAGGGTAGAGCTCGGCATGCTGCCCTATTCATTAATGGGTTGATTTACAAATACATCATCATGTTCGTCAAGCGAAATGAAATACAACTGAAGGAGTAAAAAATAGAGTTATCCATCGAGTAACTAAACCAACTGTGCATTCATAATGATCAGGTTTGTTTTCTGAAGGCTACAGGTGAGCAGTGAATTTAGTTCACTTAAGGAATTTCACTGAGTACATTGACATTATATATTGCTATAAAGTTCATGTTTTGTGTTATCTTGTTGATTGTAATCATATATGTCTTGCAAGTTTTAGTTCATCAACTCATTCTTTTCATAGTCAAGGGTAGTGAACAAGCATACATTATGCCTTAATGAAGAGTTTTGTTTTGATTCTCATCTTGAAAGAGGGCAGATTTTTGAAAGCAATTTGATAAGTGGAACATAAAAATGCATGAAAAGTACCATGTTGCTCAAGAGTATGAAACAAAGACAGTGCATTCAAGTGTTAAATGAATAATTAGTTCCAACTGACTGATAAATAAGTGCAACATTAGTGAATGCAAAATGAAATGATCATTTTAGAATGATGAGGAAGGAACCAACATAATAAAGGTGTTTCAGAAGGTGTTAATCATGCATGGAAGAGGTCAGGTATGAGGGAGTCATTTCTAGAGTAAACAAGTTTATAAAAGCATGAGAGTTCAAACATGGCATGTCAATGATGCCTGAACTATGGAGGCACAAGAGGAATCCTTTAATTGTAGATATGTGGAGATTCTAAGCAATAGGAACTTGAAAGGGTATCAAGTTTTCAATGCAATACAAGCAAGATGTATTCAAAATGCTATATGCTCCTAGAAGAGGGTTTTATTAAAATAGAATTTTTGCAATATTTCTATGAAGAAGGTTGAGGAGAGTAGAATGTCTTGAGAGGCGGGTTTAGATTTGTTTTTCATACTATTTTATTGTCTTTTCATATACACAAGTGTTTTCAGATTCACAGGTGGAGATCACTATTTTTCAGAAATATATGGAGCTATAAATCAATGTAGTATTTCCAAGAATATCAAACTATATTCATTTCAAATTAAGGGACATAAGAATATCAAAGTAAGCATCAATTGTTTTGGGTCGAGCCCATAAATTGAATTCAAGGAAAGTGCATAGATTTTGTTACTCTTACAGGAGCTTTCAGTTTTGAAGGTAAACAAAGACAAACAAGTACCCATGTTGGGGGTTTTCAATAAACACACATATTTTCACTATTTACGGCCATCCATGTGGTTTTTCCTATCACAACATCAAAGTAGTTGGTTCTATCAGCATAGTTGAGAGTTTTTTGTGAGGTAACGAGTATAGAGAAGGAGTTCTTTTCTTAAATTGAGCTCATGGTTTTTTTTTAAAATGATTATACAGGATACCCATATTTGGGTTCGCCTTCAAAATACAAAAAATGCAATAATAGAGATAACCCATATGTTTTTTCTACATAAAATAGCTAAATAGACAATTAGTAATGTGGATTCTAGGAAATAGTGTTATATCGATAGAAAATTATTTATTTTTAGAAATACTTAATGATGTTAATGTATATGTGAACCATAAGAAATAGGGTGTGCTATACCTTTTAGGAGATGGAACACACAAGGGGGGTCCTCCTATTACACTC
Organism: Sequoia sempervirens; assembly: GCA_007258455.2. Lineage (NCBI taxonomy): Eukaryota > Viridiplantae > Streptophyta > Pinopsida > Cupressales > Cupressaceae > Sequoia > Sequoia sempervirens. Next base: position 11,140 of record VDFB02037860.1, on the reverse strand, counting down.
TTAGTTCATTCGAGGAAATCCTAGAGATCTCAACCTAATGATTCAATTAGGAAAAAAGATTGCTACAAGGTCTCCTTAGGTGTGATTAAAAGGGGGGTTCACCACTAAGCAAATGCTTAGAAAGAAGGAAATGAATGCAATATGCAAATCTAGCTATATGACCTAGAAAATGAGCTTGAAATCAGAATAACAAACTAAGGCTAAACAAAGAAGTACCTGGAAGATTGAAGATGCCTAAAACAAGGTCTGCAACCCTTAAATTATGAGTTTTGATGTGAACTGGGACTCATACACCCGACTGAGTGATTTAGTCCCAGTTTGGGGTTTCTGGCTAAATCTAGAATTTGCAACTAGCAAACCAAGATCTATAGAAAATTGTTGAAAAGTGGTATATTGGGACTCATACGCCCAAGGTGGCGATTTAGTCCCAGTATTAGGGTTTGACTAAAACTTTGTAATCCTCTAGTGATATTTTGTAGCTTCTCTCCTATTTGATCTTTAAGTCTAAAAGTTTGAATTTTGGCTTGTAGGTGACTTTCTGTAAAGATGACAACTTCTTGACAACTTTGACAACTTGCTTTAATCTTGCAACTTTGTCTTTAAAGGATCTTCAAGTCTCAAAATACCTAGATCTACAATCACACATGTATAGGGAGAAAAATATTGATTTGTTAGTGGATAGGGGTTTTCCTTGGTCAAACCTCGTTTTGGTAATCAAACCTTGAAATGAAATGAAATAGAATGAAGGAATGATGAATGAACAATATGCAATGTTGCAACTCACCAAATGCTTGATATAAAGGCTACAATCTTTTGTGAAATGGATAGCATGAATGTAGATCTTTACTCTTCATTTTTGATATGAGATAATGTCTTTGAATGCTTGCTTGAATCATGAGTTTACCCTACATCACAAATGTTAGCTCAAAAACACACATGATGCATGATGACTTTGACATGATGGTTGAATCTTGAATGTAGCTCCAAAATGCTTGATAATCAACTCTTGAATTCTCTTGATCTCATAAATTTCTAGGATACTTGAATACTTGAATTGCTAGATCACACTTTGCTCAGAAAATTTCTAGGAGAAATTATGTGAAATAACCTTGTATTTATACTTGTTTGTGCCAAATTTCTCAAAATTACAACACTACAAGCTGACATTAGATCTAGGAGAATAAAATCCTTCAAGAATTGAATTCAAAATAGGTCCAAGATAAAACGGGACTCATATGCCAGTTGGGGTGTATGAGTCCAGTAGCCTAAGCTTGGACACAAATTTCAAGAAATGTTAACTTCAATGTCATATTCAGGATGAGGCCCCGAAACCTAGGTGGGACCCATACACCTAAGGTGGCGTATGAGTTTGAGATCACTAGATTAGAAAACACAACCCAAAAACATGAATTATGATTGGTCATTAGTTAAGTTTCAAGATTATCCTTGGTGAAATGTATTAAATAAGGCTTGTGGATGCAAAATAGGACCAAATAAGACATAAAGAAGCTCAATTTTAGCAACCAGAGGGCCCAAAAAAGTGTGAAAATGCAAAGGGATACATTTTTCTACACTAAATTTAGCTCCCACTCTTTAGTGTGAGAGGGAGAATTCCTTCAAACTCACACTAAAGTAGACAAATTCACATCAAGAGGGGTCCAAGTGTACCAATGCTAGTGAGATAGGATGACAACGATCAAGAGGGTTACACAAGCCCCTAGGATCAAGATCCTAAGGCAGACCAACATAGGCACAAAAGAACACACATGTGAACAATATAAGGAGCAACAACAAGGTACAAACATACACTACCAAAGACATAAGAAGAAAGAAAAAGACAAAGAAGGGTGGATCAAGCTCGACCATTTTTCCAATGCATGTGGATAAGATCTAAGCTATTTGTCCAAAAAAATTTACAAGTGGAACATGATCTCCACTATGCAAACCAAACACACTCTCACAAGGGCTAGTGGAACCTCATGTTGTCCACTAGGTGAGCCCCTAGAAACACATACGCATGCGACCGAAATGCACTCACATAGAAAGAAAGTGGCTATGGGAAAGTCACGCCTAAGTTCGGCTCCCATACGCTAACCATACCAAAGATATACTTCCTATAACTTTGATAAGGTGCCACATAACATGAACAACATGATTCATGAGGCAATCAAAACTTTGTATGCTTGACACTCATGAACAAATAGGATGGCTCCACAGGAAAGCAAAGTGTGTTATGCAAGGTGGCCATATAATAGTTATTGTGAATACACTAGTAGTGTAAGGTAAATTCAAAAGAGTTTTTATTATCTCATGTAGGGTATTAACTTAGGGGACACTGTGCCTAATGTCCCCAAAAGAGGACCAATCAAAGAATAGAAAATTCACAACTTAGGGGATGCAAAGTGTCACATCCAAACAAGTGATCCCAATAATAGTGGTTTACAATTTTGGGCCAAATTGGACACCGGCCAATTATTTTAACTAAATCTTCACTTTCAAGCACTTATAGCGCTAAACCGTGAGGAATTTGAAGATGATGCAAACTAGAGTTTCAAGTGGAAATTTTGTTTGTAGATTCTAACATATTTTTTTCAAAATTTTGGGAACTGTGATTGCACTTCTTTTTCCATCTCCCTCGAAAACTATTTTTTTTCATAAAACAACATTTCAAAAAAGTGATGCTCACTATATAACGCATAATTTTTTTTCCATGAAGGATAAAATTCTAATTCTTTCAAATTTATATTCATAACTCTGATATCTAGTGCTTCCACTTGGTTGGATAGTTTTTTATTGAATATTTTTATTTAATAAAGTTTCTGTTTCAAACCAATTACAATTCTAATATACGGATTCTTCCAAGATAACGCAGAATTTTATTGTATGTATCGAAATTGAATTTATTTTGGTTGGGTCAAGGACTTCAATATCTAGTGCACTCATATTTTTCAATTTTTTTTTTTTTTATAATCTTTTTTTTCACATATGTAGAACAAAGAGCTTGATTTTTAGTGAAAAGCCTGCATTCACAAGAAATAAAAAATAAATATAATAATAAAATTAAATTTATTTAAAATTATACTTTTTGGGAAGCTTATAATAAGGACTACATACTTACAATAAAAAAATCTTAAATGAATTCATTTGATTACCCAAAAGGTAAATCAAAAGTGGTTTTTTATCAGCATTTTGCTAGGTGTAAAGGAGACTCTGTTATAGGTATGATTTAAAACTAGTGGGCTTCTATCCAAGATGGTTTGATGTAAGGTGGTTTGATCAAACCCTCTTCAATTGGAATGATTTAAATGGAACTTTTAAAGGCTTAAATCATTATATTTTCTAAAAATATGTGATTTCATCAAAAATCAAAATCTCTCAGAAATTATAAAACTGTACCAGGATCACCTCCAACACTAAGAGGAATATAAGGCTAAGAGAGATCACACTCTTGAGGGACATCAAACCCTATGTCACCAAAGAGAAGGACACATCACATGAAGTAAGAAGACTAAGCACAATGAAACATGAGTCAGAAAATGTAAAAAGAATAATGCCAATGTATGCCTCACTTTAAAGAAATTGTCAAACAACATGCTACGAGCTATTAATTTAAAGTAGAAAATGATATATGCTAAACAATAAATAAGAAATGAGAGCTTATTTGGAAAGCTCTATGTCAAGCATATGTTTCTAAATGAAGCTACATCATGAAAAATGGGTTGCCCCCAAATGAAATCCTAAACACATAAGGGATCCATGGATTTGGGGTCAGTGTATGTCTTTGCTACAATGTTAATATAGAGCTTGAAAATGTCATCATTCCCCAAATACTCATGGAACATGAAGAATGACACAAATAGAGTGAAAACATTTTTTTTTTTGCGTCAACATGGAAGAGACTTAAATGTCTCGAACGCCTTGTGTCATCCCCAAAAGGAAAATACAAGACAAAGAAAAGATAAAGGACAAGCTTTTGTGTCAACATGAAGAGACGTACATGTCTCGACACCTTGTGTCATCCCCAAAAGGAAAACACAAGACAAGAAAAAAAGATAAAATATTTACGACATATAGAAGAATGTAGATACAAATAGAGGAATGTCACAAAGAGAGAGATACACATAAAAAAAATGGCATGGGGCATCACATTACACACATGAAATCATACACATAACATGAAAAAGAAAACAAATACAAGACTAGTAAGGCACATGCGGGTCAACCTATAGCAGGTCATCCACATCCCAATCTTGTTCATCATATACATAAGGTAGAAAACTAGCCAAAGGGACAACAACAAGTGCCGAACTAGGGGTAAGGCTATCTAATTCTTTCCCCCACTGAGTGCCAGAAAAGAATGAGTTGAGGTAGGTGATGAGAAAGAGCTCCTTGCATTTTGAAAAAAATTTTAATGAATGTAAGACATGTAATAGTGAGAATATTATGATCCTACAACTATTACATGGCAAGGATTGAAAGGACATGCTTTAAGGGATTATTTATATGATATCAAACTTTTTAAATATTTATTTTAAAGCACGACACTCATCAGTACTATGTCCAAGAACTCTATTATATCGACAATGTGATGTGTTTGTGTTCTTAGGATTTGGTTTTTGATTCTATCGCATGGGTGGTAATGTGATATGTCCTTGAATTAGAAGTATTTGTAGGGTTCTTTTAGTTTCTTTAGTTTGTAAGGCTTTCATTGCTTGCTATATTCACCAATTTCTTGAGTTAGATGTTGAGGAGGAGGACCTAATATGATCCTTGAATCTTGAATGTAGCTCCAAAATGATTGATAATCAGCTCTTGAATGCTCTTGATCTCATAAACTTGCTAGGATACTTGAATACTTGAATTGCTAGATCACACTTTCTCATGAAAATTTCTAGGAGAAATTATGTGAAATAACCTTGTATTTGTACTTGTTTATGCCAAATTTCTAGAAATTACAACATTACAAGGAAACATCAGTTCTAGGAGAATAAAATCTTTCCAAGAATTGAATTCAAAATGGGTCCAAGCTAAAGCGGGACTCATATGCCAGTTGGGGTGTATGAGTCCCAGTAGCCTAAGCTTGAGACACATATTTCAAGAAATGTTAAGTTCAATGTCATATTTAGGACCAGGTCTTGAAACCTAGGTGGAATCCATATTCCCAATGTAGCGTATGAGTTCTAGATCACTAGATTTGGAACACACAACCCAAAAACATGAATTATGATTGGTCATTAGTTAAGTGTTAGGATTATCCTTGGAGAAATGCATTAAATAAGGCTTGTGGATGCAAAATAGGACCAAATAAGGCATAGAGAAGCCTAATTTTAGTAGGGAGGGCCCAAACAAGTGTGAAAATGTAAAGGGATACATTTTTCTACACTACAATATGATGGAGATTTTTTCAAAAATATAAAATAAAAGACCATTTAATCTTGAGAATGTGGAAGTTAGGTAAATAGAAGTTGCAAGTAGTTGTGTAACTATTTGTTTGAGGATAAAGGTATTAAAATATATTTTTCCCTATAAAAAGTTTCTTCTTCTCCTAGGTAAGGAATGATATTTTTTTTCTATTGTTAAATGTTGATGGTAATTTTTCTACAGTTAATTAATGTTGCTAATGCATTTGATGTAAATTCTTTCATGAATATAACATAAAAGGCCATATAAGTTTGATAATGTGGAAGTTAGGTAAATAGAAGTTACAAGTAGTTTTGTAACTACTTGTTTGAGGTTAAATGCATTAAAAAATATTTTTTCTTGTAAAAGGTCTCTTCTCCTCTCAAATGTTTGTGAGTTATGTATAAGTGAATACATATTTAGAATAAAAATAAATTCTTATGTGCATTTTTTTCCCTATAAACATTGTGTTGCTAGAATTTGAGAGTTGACATTGTGCCACATGCATGTATAAAGTATTAATAGACTTTGTACGTATTAATATATAAGTTTATTTTTTATTCATTATTTAACATTTATTTTACTTGTAAAAGGAGGGGATGTAAATATCTATATTGTTATTTTTAAGGAATCTTAAATAGCCCTTTGTATCTACTTTGACTAAACATTCATCTTTCTCATTTAAGTATTATTTTCTATTTTTATGTCTTTTATACTTTCTAGTAAAAGCTACATAAAAAAATTTAAATGCCCCATCATAAAATGTAGATGATCCTTTAAATTGTAGAGTAACATCTCTAGTTTTGATCTATCCAATGTTGCAAGATTTTGTCATTGTCCATTGGGAAAATTGACAAAATTGATAAAGAAAGCATACTGATAAAAATACTTGCCAATAGTTTTTGGTGACTCTATTAGGGACCAAAGTGCTAATATATTTTTAGTTTTTCATAAATTTGAAGGTTCCTTCCCTAGAATAGAAGTTGGTGACTTTATTTGAGGATTGGACTTGGAAAAATGAGTTGATATCAAGAAAAGAAAAAAAAACAATTGAAGTCTTATGAAACAGACCACACTAGTGGTGAATGAAACAGTTATGTTAGATGATGAGATAATCTTGTATTTTTAGAACTATATTTGAAAATTTATTTATGAAACTAAGAAAATAGAGTTAAATCCTTCATAAGATTATGATCTAAACTCTTTGATTAAGAGTCTTCAAAATATATTTCATATGTTGAATCTTCAACAAGAAAATTAAGTGAAAACTATGAAGCAAGCCACACCCATGATTGATAAAATTATAAGTCAAGTATCTATGGAACAAACTTAGAATATGAATAAAAAAAACTCAAAGGATAAAGATAGACCCTTCATAAGATCGTAATTATAGGTTCCTTATGAAAGAACACAAAAATACATTACATCCATTATGGATAAAAGATAAAAAATTTCAATCTAGGAAAGAATAAGTTCATAATTATGTTTTTAGTCATTTTCATTATGACTTATTGACTAATAAATATATCAAAAGAGAAAGAAAAAAGTTTTTAATTTTGGAAATCATTTCAATTTCCCAATTTTTAGTGAACAAGAGTCATACCTAGGGTTGTTGGTTAAACCTTATGTTGAAGATTATTGGATTATCTTATTCATATGTTGAGGATTTAGATGATGAACCATACATCTTTGTTGGCGATCAAGAGAAAAATGCATTTTTATTCCCACGAGGGAATTTTGATCACCATTACACTCAATCAAAAAAGTATGATAGTATGTTCCACTCCAAAATTTACATCCTTTAGACAATCTTTCAATGATATGACCTATAAAGAGGAAAGTAATAATGGGTCTTCACTTATGTTCTTTTCTCCTATTGAAATTAAAGTATTTACTTTTGAAATCAATGAAGAATGCTTAGTGAGCAATGTAGTTAAATAAAATATTGAAAATTAGTTCAATGTTGATTATAGAGATGAACCAATGAGAATTCTTCTCATGATTTACACATAACTTGAATACAAAACATTTGATTTTTTTGAAAAAGATGACGAAGAAGGAATGCAACAAGAAAATTCTAGATATCATCCCTTTTTAATATGTTTATTTTAAATATATATCTCTATGCAAAAACTAGAAATTTCATTGTAGCACCTCACATCTCCTAATTCTAATTTAATAAGTGAAACACACATTGGGGAAGGAGAAAAAAATATGCACTCTCCTAATAGTTGTCCCAAATCTAAGGTTATAAAAGAAAAAATACTAAAGAAATAAATGATTAAATGAGATATCAAAAATAATGTCAAACATGATATGTACACCAAAGGAATTCATGAAGACAACAAGAAATAAGATTAAGATAATTCTTGGGTCAATGATAAGATAATTATTTTCCTTTATTTCATCTTCCTATTAGAAGCTTCATGATTTATGCGGATGAATATATGGTTACTCTACAATCAAATGATGTACTAAAGTTATAAGTGGTGGTAGGTGTCAAATAAGTTCTAATCTTAGCTATAAGCTAGTGCATCTTGCTAAAATCATACATAGAATATTCAAGTAGTTTGAAGCATTAAAAGAGTAAAAAACAAAGAGTGATAAACCAAATGATGTTCATAAGGATTTTTAGTCCTCTGAAGTCTTTATTTTGAATTGGTTTCTTGAGGTATTGAATGATGACATTCTCTATGGAGAAAGTGTTTATCTTTCTCCTTTGTGGTCATAGGAGAATTCTTTACTAATGAACATAATTATACAAATTTATTATCCCCTGAGCTCCTTCATAATCATTGTATACAAAATTTCTAATTTTATTATGATATTAAGAAGTGAAAGGTCTTATTTCATGAGGGATGATTCTATTTTCATTGAAATTATTATCTATAAAGTGAAATTGAAGAAAAACCAAACTAGTAGAAGCTTGTTCGCCTCACAATTTATACAAAGCATATCAAACTCAAGAGTTGTTCTTATTATATTCAAGTGGTTAAATATGTATCCAAATATTGGAGATTGAGATATCTAATATATTATAGGAATATATTATAGATGGTATAAATGGTAATATTGAAGTGGTTCAATATGATTTTAATATTTATGTTGAAGAGTGGTTAATCTAGTATGATGCATTATTCCTAAAGCCTACATGTTTCAAACACTTTAAACCTCTTATCACAAATTTTAAATCGAAGCATGGTTCATAAGAATTCTGTTAGTATAACTCATTGTTTCAAATAGTTTTTTTTCCAAACTTGTTAATGAATTAGCATGAAATTTGTGGAGTAGTTGAGGTGGGTTGTACCTAATTATGTACATAAGTGTCATAGATTTTTTTTGTCATGTTCGTTTCAATTATTAGTGTGTGTCATTTCTTATATTTTTTAATTTTTATTGTGTTAATTTCTCTTTATGTTCTTGTCATGTTGTGTGAAGATCTCCACTATATGGCCCATTGGATAAAACACTAGTCCTTGCTAGAGATTCTAGGTTCTTGCTACATCTACAAGGTCCTTGTCCCCAATTAGGCTAGTTGTATGGAATCATTTTTAATTTGAATTTTTTAGGCTAGTTAATGAGCTTTAGTTGAGAATATTATCAATTAATTTGAAGTATCAAATCACCTTTTAATTCAAAATCATCCATTGGTTGTAGTTGCAAGTGATTTCCAACCAAGTTCACTTGAAAGTGTCACAAAATTATTTAAATTAAGTTAAAATTTCCTTCCCAACCTAATTTGTGACTTGTTGATTAAACATTTGACAAAACCTTAGTGGAAAAGATGCAAAGGGTTTCAAAGCAATTTGATAGAGATACGATCTGAAGATATATTTTGAAAATTTTGATTATTTCACAATTCACAATTTTGTGAAGTTGTAAGACAACTCAATAAGGTTTCATGTAGTAGGTTTTAAAGGACTCTTCTAAAATTTAGACATGTTGATTTTAGGATAATTTCAAGTCTTATAATAATATAACTGATCCATGATTACAATTAGAAAGTTTGACAATGGTCACAAGTCCACACGTAGTGCAGATGGTTTGTGGAGGGCTCAACAATTGATTTGCGGTAATATTTTAACTTATTCTCACAACTTTGAAATTAATAATACATAAATAAAACTATGTTAGTTGATGAATTAGCAAAGCAACAAAATAATAATATAATTTGTAGTTTTCCTTTGGAAGTCACATTTCACACTTTGTAGCTTCACATGGTTGCAAGTCAAATTTCAAATCTATTTGAATTAAATATGACAAGATTCATAAATTAGATAATTTTCAAATTTTCTTGTCTCTAAAGTGCAAAGTATGTTTATTCAAATTTACAATAGAGTTTAAAAATGTTCATATAGAATTGTTATTGAATATCAAAAATTCAATTGATACATCTACAAATCACAAAATATAAGATAATAAAAAATGGATGAAAATTAAAACTTTTATAATTCCACAAATATTTTCATAATTTCAAAATTTATAATATTTTAACTTTTTTAGAATACCAATTCTAAGTATAAAGTACTATTTTTGAATTCAAATAGCTACCATAGTGTAAAGGGGTGAAAAAAAAAGAACTCCAATAAACATTTACGAACTTCTTAAATGCCTATATCCTCTCGCAACCCCACAATATAAAAAGCAAAACAAAAGAAAAGGTGTGGGTTTCGGGCACGTAAAGTGACAAAATGCCAACAAAAAAAAACAAACCCCAAAAAACAAACTGCTTCTCATTCCCATATCCGCACGACTCTAAGGTTTCGCAAGTTGCATACATAATTACCTAAAATGGAAAATAAATGGTGAATAAGCAAACAAAAACAAATAATGCCAATGAAATGTGTTCTCATTAACTATCGTGACCATAGGGAATGAAGAAAATGGATTTGTTAAACTTTTGTGCATTGGCTAGGGCTTCATCTTAGAGGAGAAATTATGGAACTATAAGATAATTTATGTAAATTTAGAAAAGTAAGTTGTTTGATTGCTTATAAGAGGCAGAATAGAAACATGTTTGAAAAGCTAGAATAGAAACATGCTTGAAATGCTTTGAAGGAATGATATTTGTAACTAGTTCTTGACAAAATATTATGACAATCATTTACACATCAATTTTCAATTGCACTTTAATATTTTTGAGTTTTGTAATTTTATTTACATTTTATTTAAAGTCTTAAGAAAAAGTGAAATAGTTAAATATAAGAAAGTGAATGGTTATTAACCTATTTATTGTAAAACTAAGACATTTACAGTAAGGGCTACTACTTTTTACAAAATGTACACAACAAATTGTGTAGGGAATAACTTGGGCCTTTAAGCCTATTTATAAATAAATGAGAATATTTCTATAGAACTTTGGCGTTTTTAGATTCTTCTAGAGATTTATGCCATTCCTATGTCTAATATGAAATCTCCTCTCCGTCTCTTCTTCGTATGTTATGTGCAAGAAAATAATTGAAACTTTGTGTTCAATTTGAAGGAATGTGACAAATGGTTTGCAAAAAATTATGTCTCCTTTTGATTCTCATAAATTTTTATGTTGTTCTTAGCTTTAGTATATGAAAATATGTTTCTTCATTCTTTTCCATATGTATTTCATGAAAAACAATACATAATTGAACCTTTACTTCCCTATTGTTGGTGTATGTACCTAGTTAGACTCAATATTTCTTTTTAACTTTACAGACACGTCTCTTTCATCCATTATTTTCCCCATCTAGTTTTGATGAATAAATAG
>VDFB02037859.1:0-17283 GCA_007258455.2 Sequoia sempervirens | reverse complement strand
CTCACAAATTCTCTTACTAAGCAATTGCACAATACTAAAGCAACTCTCTAACTCTCAAGCTCACTAACTCACTTGCATAGAAAACACAGTAGAATAATAGCGGGAAAATAAAAATAAGAAGAGTAACAAATGATAGGAAGAGAACCTCTATATATACTAATATTTGAGCAACCAAAGGCTACAAATAAGCTAGCAATTCTACCACCTTCCTACTCACATGCAACGACTCAACAAACTAACTTACAAGTTTGCAACACATAACAGTTCATAATCTTCTAATGGCTGAGTCGACCTCTTCTTGAGAAACAACAAGACTCATTTACTAAGTCAAAGGACAATGACTCATAACAACAAGTTTCCTTCTTGGTTTACAAGTCGAATTCCTCTTAATTTATTTCCAAGTTTACATGGATTGAGTCTCATGGTTTGAGAATATATGGAGCCAATGCTAAGGAATATGAAATGCAAAAGAATTCTTTTTTTTGTTCTTAAACCATGAGACTCAATCCATGTAAACATTGGGGTTACCAACCAGTTTCTTCTCCTAAGTGATACTCCCCCTCTCTTCCAGAGGTTCGAGCTTATTCCTACATCCAGCTTAGTACATCATAATAGTAGTTAGCCAATAACAATACAATCATATGCATTGTATACATCATTATCAGAATCATTATAGATATAAACTTGAATTAAAAATTCATTCATTAAATTCCATCAAGATTCATATGCATAACACAATTCATAAACATATATTAAAGCATTCTTAACCCATCAAGGTGAAAGTAAATTGGTAATAACACAATGGGGTGTAACACCTATAACATACACCCTTGTATTGCCTTTATTTTTTATTTTTGGGTGTTTGATGTTCGAGAAAGGTGAAGGAGATATGCCAATGATATTTTTAAACAATAAAGAACATAAATATAACTAATTGCAGCAATGAAATAGCTCAAAAATTTCACAATTTTTAAAGTTACATTCAATTGAAAATTCCATTTTTTTTGTTGATCAAAAAATGCTTTTTTCCTTAAATATAAAGATGACCCAGATCATAAAATAGTACAACATATCAAAATCTAACATACCTAGAAGTTTGTAAGTCTTTTGATAATTTTCAATACACACAACTAGCAAATTGGAAGTGTGAAGATGGTTGATAAATCCTTCGAAGATTGTTTCCACTCCCTTCAAAGTTGTTGAGTGTTCCTCAACCCTAGGCACCACAAAATTCACCAAGAACAACTCCAAACCCTAGGCAGCCAACACACAAACCTTATGCCCTCATTCAGGTTGTATGGCCTGCTTATGTAATGGTACAACCAACAAAAAGACTCCAACAACCAACAAAACCTCAAAATCTTCCTCTAGTCAATGTTTGTGAATGATCTTTGAAGTATGAAGCTCCCACAACTGGAGAACTAGAAGATGAAATCACTACCAATGGAGCTCAGTTGTGATATTTGTGTGAAACCACCAAGATATTCTCCAGATTATATCTTTTGGCAACATAGAGAATATTGCTTGCAAGGGATGTTGTCCTCACAAACCCTGAGAAGAATAGTATCCTCCAAGAACAAGAGCAGTATCAAATATCCAATCCAACATGAATGAGAAATGAGCTCAAGAGTCACTTTTATATCCCTTCAAAACCCCACGCCCAAATATATTTTATTTTTGAATTAAAATATCCCTTATAAATTCCTTTTGGGTGCCCAACTTTAAGTTGCTCAAATATTTACTTTATAATATTTCCTTATGTCTTCCATGGCCCCTTTTAATAAAACAACTTTATAAAATAAATAACATAAGTTAAATATTTAATTTAACTTTAATATCTTTATGTTATTTAAAATAATTGCATCAGACCATTTAAATATTAAAATATTGATATCCATTGCTCCCATCAACACTTCTAAAAATAGCAGGATTGACAACTGGCTCTGTCGGTGCCCGAGACTGTCTTACTAAAAATAGTGTGGGGAAAATCATCAAAAACACACCAAAAAGAGGCATTTCACACATCATAACCTCTAGAGCTTTGTTAAACCATCGATACCACCAAAAATATTGGATAAGTTGACACCAAAGTCCCCTAACCACTACTTATTAGCCTATGGGAACTATTGAATAGGCTAACTCTACCACCCTGCTGACTTGGTTAGAAAGGGGATATTACACTCCCAAAAAGAATGTGGAGCCTCTCATATGTTTTAAAAAAACCCCCAAGTGTCCATCTAATGGTAAGGCATGTAATTCAAGCCAAAAAATTGGTATATTGTTGATTACCTGGAGCCAATACAAGATGTTTGTTGTATTTCAAATGGTGTTTATCTTAGGAGTAATTTGTCTTAGGTGAAATATTAGTTGACAACTAATGTATGAATCTTTGAATTTGGTTATCTTGTTGACATTCTTGGTGGACATTATGCCTCTACTTAGAGATGGGTAATGATGGTGTACAAAAAGTTGTTTGGTCTTCATACTTGTGAGACAACACATCTATTGCAATATTGTCCTTTTCTTTTTTGTAGGTAATCTCATAGTTGCAGCCCATGAGCTTTGTGAGTCATTTCTATTGCTTAAGAGAAGAGACATATTGTACCAAAAATTACTTAAGGTTATGATTGTTGGTTCCAATGCAAAGGTGCCCTCTCACAAGGAATGGTTGCAACTAGTTCACTACATAAAGGAAGGCTACCATCTCTTTCTCATATGTTGAGAGGGCAAGGTTTCTTCCTATAAGTGCCTTGCTAGTGATGGTGATGGGTCTTCCTTCTTGCATTAATATGGTATGTAGTCTACTCTTTGAAGCATCACTTTCAATTAAGATAGATCGGAGAAATTGTACATAACAAGTACTAATGTAGTGCATATACCCTACTTGAGAATTTCAAATTCCTTTTCTACTACCTCTAATTAATTAAAGGCATCGTTTTTCAACATGACTATGAGAGGGGTTAAAATTTTCCCATAGTTTTTGATATTAGGGAAAAAGAAGATTTTGAAGGGATTTGCAACCCTTTACAACCAGAAAAGCCAGACTGCTAAAAAGGACAGCCTGCAGCCACCAAAAAGCCAGCTCCCAAGCCAAGAACATCATGTTTTACCTTTGGAGTTAATCTTGTGGGAACGAAGCGTCATTTCTAGAGAAGGCCTGGATGCTTTTGATTTTTTACTCGTGACTGTAATCCAACCTTCTTCCACTTGTGTTGCCTTATCCTGCCAAGCCAGCACATCACTATCCTAGGTTTGATCATTTGCAGCCCTGGGCGAAACATCCTTGAATAGGCGTGCAGACTGGTTCTTATCCGAAGAGCAGGACAAAAGAGAAATCAAAGCCCCTCCACCAGATAAGGCAGAAGGAGACTTAGACTGAGGCGCAACGTGAGAGGAAGAATCAACCCCTCCTGAAGGACAAGCTGAAGGAGCGGCTCCTAATTTATGTGATTCAGAAGCAACCGCCTCTGAGAAACTCTTTTTTTCTTCAGATTTCTTCTCAACAGTATAATGATGTTGAGCAGCTCCAATCCACCAGTTTGCCTTTTTTATTTTTTTTTCAAAACCACAATGAGCAGCAGCATGCCCAGTCTTAAAGCATCTTCTACAACGGAAAGGTAATCCCTCATAGTCCAGAGATTGAACCCAATTCCCCTTGGAGGATTCCAACGAAACCTCAGCAGGCAATCCATTTGACACATCAATTTCCACAAGTATTCGGGAAAAGGTGGAATGAAAGATATCAGAAGATGCATTGTCAACATACAAAAAATCCCCAAGAGCTTCCCCAACCGACTCGAGAAGAGAATCATTCCAGAGGTGGAGAGGAAGATTAGGCAAGCGAACCCAGATCGGGATACTAAAGGTTTCCGAAGCTGGATTAAAATTTGAATGCCGGGGTTTGATCATCAGCAGATATTAAAATTTTCCCATAGTTATTGAGGAACTTTTGATAATATCTTGTGAGGTCCAAAAACTTGTGAAGGATCTTGAGGGTTTTGGAATTAGGCTAATTTCTCATAGCCTCTTTTTTTTTCTAGAACGAATTTGATTTCTTCCTAAAAAAATGAAGTACCCTATGTACTTAATTCTTTTTGGATTGGATGAGAACTTTGAGTGTTTGGCACATAATTGATTGTCCAAAAGGATTTGGAGGGTTTGGTTCAAAGTGCATTAGATTTTCTTCCCATACACAACTATACACAAGGATGCCAAAGAAGACTAAGAGGGACTTTCAAAAAATGGCATAAAATTCTTATTAATCAAGCTTGAAAATGTTAATGATGCATTGGTGAGGTTGATTTAAATGACTAATTTATAATGGTCATTACGAGTTAAAAAAATCCATCTTAGGAACATATTCCTCCCTAATACAAATATGATGATAACCTTATCATAAATCAATCCTAGAGAAGAAGTAGACACCACATAAATTTTTCAAGAGTTCATTGATTGTTAGAATGGGAAGTCTAGACTTGATTGGTTTTATTCACCTCTTGAAAATCAATACAATACAATGTTTCCAAGACTTATCTTTTTTCTGGCCCAATAGTTGATGTAGAAGGAGGAACCTCCCACCTCCAAGCATAACTCAAATCTACATATTCTCAGCACAACACATTATGCAATACAACACATCTAACACCATAAAACTCATATAAATTCATTTCATTTTCAATAATGAAAACAATTACATAAATCAACAAATTAAACTTATTACATTAGCCATCCATGGCTTCTCACACATATTATCATTCCCACATTCCTCACTCTCAAATCTGCAACACAATTTTTTTCCACAACTCTTCAAATTCTATGTTGGACGTTTTTCTTCTTGCAGGCATCAAAAACCCTCTTTTTTTCAATATTTTTCCTTTTGTTTACTAAAAACTTGTTGCCTAGGTCATCTACTCCATTATGGCTGCCTTTTTCTCTTACAAATTGGTATTTTAAAGTTCTTCTCACTATTGTAACAGCCCACCTTTTTTTTCTGGAAGTGAGTAATGTTTTCTCCTAAAAAATGGCATACCAATCAATGCATTTTTAGTTACAAATTCTCATGGATTCTTTTTCTCAATTTGACACCATACTCAATAACTATTCTTAATTGAATTTCAGTTATAAATTCATTAAGAATAAGTCCAATAATAAAATTCTAAAGGATTATGACAATGAATATTAAAATTGATTTTATGCAAGTTACCACCGGCTGCCAATAATTGCATAAAATTTAATTTTTGCATAACTTTTCATTTGAAGCTCATATTCACCTGAAAACTTTCCAAGATGCATATAATGTCATTTCAAACCTTTCCACCAAGACGTTTCACTCCAACCTTCATAAAACTCAAGATTTTAAAACTTCCGTAAATTATCAACACATATTTTTACAAACTTTCAACATTAAAATCTCTCAAACCATGAAATATTTTATTGTGATTCTTTTTGTATATTTTAGATGGTACCTCAAAGAATATCCCTGCAGAAGGATTCTACTCTAGCTCTTACGGATGTTTAGGAATAAATTTTTGAAAACTGTCTGTGGAGCCTCTGAAACGAACCGATGAAAAATTGAAAATTGCAATTTTGACTAAATTTTTGAGTTCCTATTGTTGAGAGATGCCATGAACAACCAAAATAATCCAAAATAAAATAAAGCAACTAACAAATATTTTTGGGTAATGTTGATTGCCTGTGGACCCGGATGCTCATGCATCAATAGTACTAGTGAAGAGTAAGGACTTATGCTTGATTGAATGGTGCTTGCTTGCAATAGTTCCTAGATTTTTTTTAGTCTTTTTGAAGAATGTGTACTAGTAGGGATGGATATTTGGAGGTACACTCCTAGGTACTAGTTGGATTGTGTGATATTTTATACACTATGGTGGTAACCTGTTTTTTATTCAAAGATAGTGGCATGCCAGAACAATGTCTTGTAATTCAACTATTTGGGTTGTAATAGATGATTTAGTGATTCAAATGCTACAAAGATAGGTGATAATTCAATGAGATCCTTTTTTAAGAATATCCTCCATCCAATGAGAGCTAGTGATAATAATTTAGGAGTTAGTCCTTGTAAGGTGTATTAGTGACCTTTAGCTATAAATCACATCCAAAAATCATAGGAGTTTCACATAATAGGTCCACATGTGCATAGCCATTATGTGCCCAAATTTGTCATAATCCCCTAGCAATGGGACAAACATACAATTTTCTAGTGTAGTCTCTCATTGATATGTGAAAATTTCTACGTTTGTTTTTACAAGGGAGGATCCCACCATTTGTTATCATAACTTTGAAACTAGAAGAACACATAACAATTGACTTGTTTGGCTAACCAAGGGTTGACAAAGAAATGTGTGCTTCTAGAAGTTGATAAAATTTACTAATTCTTCCTCTAAAAGAAATCTAGAAGTGAAAAGAACAAGAAGTTGGGTTTAAAACCTCTGTTGGATTCAGACTATAGATACTAAGGCATTGGTAAAATAAAGAAGGATACCCAATTGTAAAGAAAATTAAACTCAAGATAATAAATAGGATTGGGTCCAAATCAAATAAAAGGAATAAAAGGTGGAGAAATTGTGTGCAAACAAATTTAGACTCTGATTAAAGGTGATTTCAAATTTGGACTCTCACAAAGGAAAAATAGATAAAAACTAACTAATTCTAGCTCAAAAAAATGAATTTGGAAGAAAAACATCATCAAATGAAGGATCATAAAATTGAGTTGGTTTTGGATCAAATAGACCAAGAGATAAATAAAGGAGATTCTAAACATGAACTATAATTGAACAAGGTAAAGTAAACTTGGATGTCTAGATTTGGATTCAAATTGATTTCCCTAAAGATAAAACAATTAAGCCTAGGATATAGTGATTAAAATAAAAGCTAAATCTCAAGGAGACATTGTTGACCAAAAATTTCATTGAGGAACAAACATATTTACTCTAATCAAGATGAATGAAACGCAATGAATAAATTGAGATGATTACCAACATAAGAAATGAGTGATAAAATAATGAGTCATCAAAGGGAAACCTATAAAACTGAAGCACACAAATCCTAAAATTCAAAGGCAATTGGGAAGGCGATCCCTAATTTTATTAAAGTGGAATTAGTGCATGACATATACAACAAATAGTGACTCTATAGGGAAATGTCTTTAGCATTTCAAAACTTTGGATCTCTAGTTTTGTTTTCCACTTGGTCATTATAAATCAAAACTTGAGATAAGTTGTCAACTTAATTAATTTGAAATCTTCATTGAATAATCCATTTAATTTTTTAAATCTAGTTTTAGAATAAGAACCTTAACGTAGAGAAGCTAACTAGATTTCCATGATTTGTTAGCAACTAGAAGTATGTTGCATGATCACATTGGATTATAAATATTCCACTCAAGATACAAAGGAAAAACTTGATTCCACTTGATCATTATAAATCAAAACTTGAGATAAGTTGTCAACTTAATTAATTTGAAATCTTCATTGAATAATCCATTTAATTTTTTAAATCTAGTTTTAGAATAAGAATCTTAACCTAGAGAAGTCAACTAGATTTCCATGATTTGTTAGCAACTAGAAGTATGTTGCATGATCACATCAATTGGATTATAAATATTCCACACAGGATACCAAGGAAACACTCGATTCCACAACCATTATAAATCAAAAATTTGAGCTAAGTTGTCAACTTAATTAATTTGAAATCTTCATTGAATAATCCATTTAATTTTTTAAATCTAGTTTTAGAATAAGAATCTTAACCTAGAGAAGTCATTTTGATTTCCATGATTTGTTAGCAACTAGAAGTATGTTGCATGATCACATCAATTGGATTATAAATATTCCACACAGGATACCAAGGAAACACTCGATTCCACAACCATTATAAATCAAAAATTTGAGCTAAGTTGTCAACTTAATTAATTTGAAATCTTCATTGAATAATCCATTTAATTTTTTAAATCTAGTTTTAGAATAAGAATCTTAACCTAGAGAAGTCATTTTGATTTCCATGATTTGTTAGCAACTAGAAGTATGTTGCATGATCAGATTAGATTAGGTTGTACATATTGCCTTTGCAATAGCATTGCTCTACTATCGATTATGTATTTATAACTCTGATAAAATTGTACTAAATAAACATGGACAATGCTCCATTGATATCTAGGTGTCCATAGGCTTGATGAAACACCTAGATTTAGATATATATCTATGCATATTTTTCCCTTTTATTAACATCATCTTGTTATTTTAAGGAATGTTCTTCACTCACTTGCGTGTTCAGATCGGGCCTAACAAATGGGAGCCTGCCAGAATATGGCATGTATGATGCTATAAAGCTCTCCCATGTCTTCTCCTTTGACTACGTAAAACTTGAATTCACTATTCTAGGATTGGGCAAGATATTTTAATCACATGCCCATGGCCATTGCTCTTTATCGAAGTTATTTCCATTTTCTTATACAACGCCATTGATTTATTGTGAGGCAAGAATCTACTCTGACTTTTGGGCTTTGGGTATGTGAAGTTCTACCTCCTCTCTAAAGCTAACTTCAAGGAAGTTGTGTAAACCTATAATTTTTAGGACAGTTTTAAAGCTATTGGTGGTCTCTTCCCTCAACATCAAGTGCTGAAAAACCATGCAAATGGCTTGCCTCTTTTGTGCCATGACTGCGGGCCTCCAAACCGACAATGGAAAATTGTTTATGTTGCCCATCATCTAGCATAATTTAGAATTGGAAGTTCTTCTAGTTTCAAAGGCTAAAGAGTTTTTCAAGGCTATTCATTTCTTGCTATGACATACACCTAATACTTCTCCTCATGGGTCCATACGGGCTTCTCATCTGCCCATTGCTCCACCTCTTTCCTCTATGGCGGCTGCTCCTTCCTCCTTGATACCTCCTATTGTATCAACTCCTCTTGTACTATTATTGAAGAGCGTAGCTCTTTTGATAATTCTTAGCTTAGCTTTGCTTTTCTTTGTTTTTTATGTTTTTTTCCTATTTTATGAAATTGTAATTTGTAGTTTTTATATTTTAATATATTTTAGGTGGTCTTCACCTTTTATTGATTAAAGAAAATTAGTACTTTCCAAAGAATCATTCAACTTACAAAATCTTCAAGTTTTTTGGACAGTGTTAGCATCATTTCATTCCGATTTGAAGACTAACAAATGGTAATTCCACAATCATGAGAAAATCAAATTTCTAAAAGATACCAAACTTCTTACTAAAGAGGATTCAACTTTTATCCTTGCTCTCAAAATACTTCATGTCCCTAGATGCCAATTTAGTTGTAACCCACTTGAAATTTGATCATTTGAATCAAATATAGAATCAAATAAATAATTAAAGGCCACCAAAAGCTAGGAAATGGTAGCAATGGTAAAGCTTCAATCAAGCAATGGAATTAATTTAAGAAACCAAGGAATTTGATTTACTTTTTTTTGAAAGATAAAAAAGATGATAGATTGGGATCTTCCGCCATGACTAACTTGAACTAAAATGTTTGGATGAGTTCTTGCTACCTTTTAAGAAAGTTTCCAAGAATCAAGGGGGTTTCTACAGGAAGATAGGTAGAGCATGAGATTCAACTCGTAACAATATCTTGTCTACCAAACATCAAATTGCATCAACAATCTCAACTAGAGATCAATGACATCAAGAAACAATTTCAAGAGCTACTTGAGTAAGGGGTTATACACCCTAGTACTTCACTATGTGGTTCACCTATAGTGATAGTAAAAATGGATGGTTCTTGGAGGATTTGTATTGTATATAGAGCTTTGAATAAAATCATCATATTAAAATAGTTATCTTGTTTTGAGAATAGATGGATTGCTATACCATGTTCGTCATTCACTATGTGGTTCACCTATAGTGATAGTAAAAATGGATGGTTCTTGGAGGATTTGTATTATATATAGAGCTTTGAATAAAATCTACATATTAAAATACATATCTTGTTTTGAGAATAGATGGATTGTTATACCATCTTCATCATATGCAAAATATTTCACAAAGTTAGATTTTAAATCAAGATATAATTAAATACATATGAAAGAAGAACACTATACATGGAAGATTACATTTAAAACTAAGTAGGGAATTTATGAATGGTAGTACTTCCCTTTGGCTTAAGCAATTCACTAGCTACTTTTATGAGGCTAATACATAATGCGATCAGGGGTTTCATAAAAATCTGTGCAATTGTCCATCTAGATGATGTTCTCATTTTTATAGCTATAAGTAATAATATCTCATCCGCATTAAACAAGCCTTGCAAAACTTAAAATATCAATATTTGCTATGTAATATAAAAAACGTGAATTCAAATATAAATATTTGTTTTATTTAGAACATCATGTGTTAGGATGAGAAGAATACAAAATAGATCCCTCAAAATTTGAAGCAATTTTAAACTATCTTACACTAAAGAGTGTTATTGAAACTCAAAGTTTCATAGTGGCTACAGAATACATGACGAACTTTATTTCTTCCTTTTCCTCCATAACCTCTCTTTTGCATCAAATGTTAGTTAAGAAGGGGATTTAATTGGAGTAGAGAACATGATAATTCTTTTGAAACATTAAATTACAAAACAAGTCATGCTCATGTGTTTTCTCTTCCTAATTTATAAAAAAAAAAAATTGAAGTAGAGCTAGACTCTAGTGAATACAAAATGGGTATTGTCTTGCTTCAATGTGATGGACTTATTTTTTTATCATTTAGAGTTTTTGGCTTTAGAAGTTATAGGATATAAAGTGTATGAAAATAAGTGTATGTATTAGTTCAAGTAATTAAAACTGGAGATGTTTCTTGTTTGGAAAATAAACTGTAGTGCACATTGATCACTAGCCTCTACAATACTTATATGTAAAAAATAAAATATAGCAAGCAAGCTATTACAAAAGGATAGAATTATTACAATAATTTTATTTGGTGATCAAATATAAAAAGGGAAGTAACAATGTTGTGGTAGATATATTATCTAGACTACCCATTTTAGATATGCTAGTGGTATGTTTTGGTCCTTCCACAAAAGAGGCTTACTTTGAAGAATATGAAAATGATAGACTTTGGAAGTACAAATAACTCTAAACTCAACAATTGGTAAAAATGATTAAAAAAAAAACCATCTTTAAAAGGGGGCTTTCTTTACAAGATGGGAAAATGATGTGTCAAAGGAAAAGGATTCTACTAATGAGGGAGGTGTATACCTCCAAAGTGGTAGGTCACTTTAGTATTGGTAAAATACTAGCTCATTTGTAAAGCTATGTGTTTTTTTCCCAAAATACAATACATAACTTAATGATTATCAAAAGTTACAAATTTTTGTTGCACTATCAAATCTAAGAAAATAAATGAAATAATGTATTTACCTCTTCCAATCCCCATGAGGTTATCAAAATAATTTTCATGGACTTGTAGGAGGATTTTCTATAACTAGGCATAGACATTATTTTTTATTTGTGGTAATTGATAGATCTAGTAAAATTTCTATTATAACATCTTGTAGAGAGACAATAGATAAAAATGTTATCAAAATATCATTTTCTCATGTATGGCTACACTTTGGGCTTTCTAAGTCCATTATTTTAGATAGAGATAGAGGATTTGTTATATAATTTTGGTCCACTTTGTTGGGTATGATGGATACAATGTTAAAAAAGAGATGTTTTTCATCCACAAACATAGGACAAATAGAGATGATGAATAGTACCTTCGTACAATTCATAAGGGAATACAATAGTAAGTTTCCTAAAACTTGGGATGAGTCACCTCCTTGCATTCAATAATCTTATAAAAGGGTGATTCATTCTTCCTCAATTAAGTCACATTTTGAGACATGCTTGGGGTATTTTCCCTCAAGTCCACTTGATGTATCGTTTGATAAGAAAGAAGAATAAATCTAGGACAAGATAATAAGGTGGCCAAAGCTACATTTTTTTATAGGATTAAACAAACCTAAATCAAGGTAAAAAGAACAATTGGAAAGAACTCAAAAAATGTAAAAGAAAAGGCATGATTAGCATAGAGATGAGAACAAATCACTAACTCATTTGACTGCAAAATCCAATGAAAATGTCCGACAAAATATGTATAATTTGATGTATCATCGGGTGCTTGTAAAATTTGATGTGTAATTTTCAATTTTTGTAAGTTTATTCAACGTTTGTCGTAAATTTCAATTAACCTGGTTTCAAATTTGACAAACATGAAAAATAGAAAAAAATTGTGGCCGACATAAAGAAAAGTGAGTTCGCCTGATTTATTGCGATGTTGTTTTTCTCTACTTGAGACAATTTGTGGAGAACTAAGGATGATTTTCTTGGGAAAAATCAGAAAAAATTCAAGAAGATATCGCCAGGTTGAGGGTAGTCATTGTCTTTTTGCAGAATTCAGTTGTGAAGTCAGATTTGTAGTTCCATGTTTGAAAATCATATTTTAAAGCAACATCTCATCAGATTTCATTTTTAGAGGTTTAGGGTTTTGAGAATTTAATGTCCAGATTTTATTGTGTGGAATCACCATAAGATCACAACCAAGGAACAAATTCTTGTGACTGTAATTATGTGATCCATAACTCTATTGGTCATGTGGCACAGTTGTGCTATAACAAATACATGATGAATTCATGTGTGACCCGAGTTTAATGTGGCTATGTTGTGATAGATATGGAGGCACTCATATAATGTAGTTAATTCGGGTTGTATAATGTAGGTGTCAATCATCATTGGGTGCATTTGGGTTGTCTCAAGTTTAACAGGTTAGGATGTAATTATAGCATGATTGAAGAGTGATTACCTCTTGCTGCAATAAAGAGCCTATAACTCTGGTTGATATGTAGAGTGGTTGTGTTATATCAATTATGTAGTGCATTCAAGCACAACCCATGTTTAATAGGCTATTCTAGAGAGTGATCAAGATTTTCTAAACCTTATGAATGTTACTTAAAAGTGTATAGCTTAAACTACAAACCAAGTTTGTTACATACTTGAATACAATCTTGGGTTACCGCAAACTATAATAATGTGATCTGCTAATAACCAATATGGAAAGTATTAAAGCAAGACCCATGATATATAGGATACATTTCCCTGATAGGTTTACATACCTTAATGATCAAACACAAGCTTCCCACACACTCTAGGATACAATCCAAGATCATACCACAACTTTGTCAAGACAACTAATTTTCTGATCCAAGATTTAAGGTTGTTTTTTAATACCAACAAAAGCATTGGTAAGAGCATGATTAGTGTACAAACCCTAGGCCTCCATAGAAACATAAACAATAACTATAGCGGATTAGTGAGGTTGCAATACCGTGAAAGATTGAGACATTGTAGGTAATAACAAAATCTTGCAATCTAAAGATTGTAGCCAATAACAAGCACACTATGTAGCTTAGTGACATTTGTAAATGCAATCTACAATAAGAAGAATGGCAGTCACTTGAGATGTGACAGTCAAAAAGAGGTTGAGCAGTGACAAGATAATAAAGCTCAAACCTTGCATAGTAAAGTGGAGATTTTAACAGTGAGTTTCCTTACCCCCTTGCTGACCTTAAGGGTTTTTCAAATGCTTTTGGTAGTGTTAGACAAGGCAAATGCAATCAGGGAATGACTGTCCAAATGAAGTAACAGTGGTAATCATAGGTTCAATGTTTCTTCTTAGCCATTAATGTATAATGGAGGTAGTGGATTGCATGTTTGAGCAGTGTTTTGAGACTCATCAAATATGGGAGAATAGTGAATAATACCTTGTGGACTGTGAAGTAGTGTCAATAAGGTTGAAGGATCTTAAGATCTACAATACCATGAAACAATGAGTCCCCTCAGTAAGTAGGTAGTCTATAGGGCATAGTTTGATTTTATAGAAGGATGCTTATGAAAGGAATCTTCAAGTGATAGTGAGTGAGCTGTTTGAGATTGTAGCTGAGGGTGCAATACCCAGTCTTAAAGGAAGTTAACAAAGCAGTAAATGTGCAAGAAAATCAAATTATACACAACAAACAATTCACAATGTTATCTTGCATAATGCCTTGATTTTGAAGACAAAAATCTCATTGTATCTTCATGATGAAAGTGGTGACCTTAATGGTCAATCACTGGCAACCAATGATTTTAAACATGCTATTGTGCTTATGGAGGCAACATTTTAAGCAAGGCAGTGAGTGGTGGTTTGGAACAATGGCAGGTATGAAGGACTTGCTTTATATGCATACTATGCAGTCTAGCTTAAGACAGCGTTCTTAGAAGAGATTGAAGGTGGATTATGGAACTCAAGGGTTACCATGAAAAGGATTAAAGCAAAGACAGATCTATTTAAAAGCCACGGTCATGAAGATATTAAAGATGTCACATGCAAAAACCTAGTAGCTGGAGTAATGAATACAGTGCCAAAGAGGATAGTGTGCTAGGGTAGATTTAGGAGATCTCCACATTATCTAATTATAGGGAAATACATCATTTATTTATTTTTTTAATTAAAAGAAATCATTCTAAACCCTATATAGGATACATTGATACTTCAAAAGCCTCTGAAGGAATTTGAGATTATGCAAATATATGTCAAGTAAATACCTAGATTACAAATAGTAGTGGGAACAATGTAAGATTTGTTGAGCATAGCAAGAATGAGATAAGCAACAATAAATCCTATGCCTCCTTCCACGCGACATCTCCTCACCGTTTCCTGGCTATCTACGTAAACACCCTCCATTTTACGGCTCATGCTTGAAAATAATGTTTTGACTAAGGTTTTAGGAGTAAGGTTTATTAAAAATGAAAAAACTCCATTATGGTGGGCTACGCCTGAAAATAAGATTTTGAGAAAAGTTTTAGGGTATGTTTATTGAAGTTTTAGAGTATTTTGGTGGGCTATATTCTTGATTCCTTAAATGATTTATTCAAATGGATTATGACTAAATAAATGACTAACTATTTAGTCATTTTTATTTGTGTGGATCGAATAATTTTAATCAACACCAAACTAGTAATTTATTTACTCATTTATAGTTGAGTTGCAAAAAATGAATAGAATTTAGTCATTTTTAGCTGTTGTGACTAAAAAATTTAGTCACCTAGTCATTTATTTTCCAAATTCTACTAGTGTGCTTCCTTGTGTGATTAGGGCTCTCTAAATGTTGAGGGCCCTAGAGATAAGCTTGTCATAAGAAGTGACACATTGCATCTTTAACTAAAAGGATAAATCCGTATTGACATTAGCAATGATGACTCGAATTTGTTGCCTCTAGGAATGGGTCACTTGCCTACTAGCTCGCTACTCCAACACACAGGAAGTTTGTGATCAAGTTCAATATTCTAATTTTTAGGAGTCTTAATGGTTGGAAATCATAGTAAAAAATCAAAATCTAATAAGTTTTGGGAATTAACATTTTAAAGTGTTTTTGGGTCATTAACTTCAGACTATCTTCTCTTTTGCAGGGGTGGTTGCATGCCAAATTTTTTTGGTGTAAAATATCAAAATTATTAGATTTTGTTACTTGCCTATGAATAAAAATTATTGGAGTGTGAGTTTGATATTTTTTGAAGATCTAAATAGTCAAGCTTGGTAAAGAAAAATCATGTCAGATAATATTAGTCCAGAACAAAATGAAGAGACACTCGATAGATTGTGGGCTAGATTGAAAATAAAGGGTGATGGGAAATTTTATTGTCCTTGCAATAATTGCAAAGGCTTAAAGATGAGACGACTTTTAGTCACAACAGCTGAGAAATATTGTAGGCAGCATGGTCATGTTGAAGGGGGGCATGATTATCGCCCATTGGTAAGTTGTTCATTATATGTGTTTATATTGATTGAATTTGTAAATGTTTATATTGTTTTAACATTATATATATATATATATAATCACTTGATCATGATTATGGTTTATTTGTGTCTATTGCTATTATAAAGGTGGGGCACCCTAGGGCAGATGATATGGATTATCACGGCCTGGAGAATGTGGTTTTGCAAGTGGATGAACATGGAGCTGTGAATATCGAAGATGAAGTTAATGATCCCATGGAAGAAGATGATCATGCTGCTTAGAAAAGGCCATGAAGATGATGGTACTAATACATTGATCCGCGACACATTTAGTGGCAGAGTCATCATGATGTTCATGATTTACCTATACTTGAGAAGGCATAAGAGCCCCTTTATGAAGGCTCCCAAACAACTCTTCTCTATGTTGTATTGTTGATGTTGAACTTGAAGGTTATGAATGGTTTATCAAACATAGCAATCTCACAGATGTTAAGGTATGTCATATATGTCATCTTTTTTCATCTATTTTAATTGTTAGTTCATCACCAGTAAATAAAGGATGAAATATGTACCATTAATATTCTTTATATGAACAAATTATTTTTTGTTGTAGATTAATTGGTGAATTTTTGTTACCACCATCAAATATTTTACCTCACTCATACCGAGATTTATGTGCCATTATGAAAGATATCGGAATGGAGTATCAAGCAATAGATGCATATCCCAATGATCATATTATATATCATAAACAACATAAATTTGCAACATAATGCATAAAATTTCATAGCAGTAGATATCAAACAGATCAACTAACAAAAAGGTGCCTCGCAAGGTTCTTCGTTATATTCCCATTATTCCATGTATGAAAATGATTATTTAGGTGCGGGAAATCTTAAAGCACAATCTATGGATTACCATGCACCTAAATAGAAGTGGATATGACATTATTTTGAATTCTATAGATGTTTCTCAAGATTTAGGGACATGGAGGAAAAATGGCTACACTTTAAAGAAGAACCTTGTAATCTCAAGCTTTCATTGGTAGCGGATGGTGTCAATCCATTTGGAGAGCTAAAATCTATTTACTCGGTGTGGCCTATTTTTGTTATCAACAATAACATTCCTCCATGGATGCCAATAAAGAGGGAGTACATAATGTTGTTAATGATTGTTCCAGGTATTTGTTTACATCAATTTTCTTTAATGTAGTAGCATCTCATTTGTCTTATTTGTTGCATAATGACTTATATTTTTTTCATTCAATAGTCATGTACATTAATTTATATATATTGCAGTAAAATGGTTATAATAATTATGTAATGTTTATGTTCATTCAACTAGGTAAGTACCAAGTTAACGATATGAATGTATATATCGAGCCTCTTATCGACGAGTTACTAAAGTTATGGAATGTCGTCACTATGTATGATGTCTCCATACCAATATGACAAAGATACCCCACCCCATGAAATGCTTGTACACAATTCATGATGCCC